>JACXGK010001797.1:0-63314 GCA_016801125.1 Novumbra hubbsi
GTGTTTGTACTGACACAGGGGAATGGGAACAGGGAACCTATGTAGGAACCGTGATTGACTGATGAGGGACAGGTGCGGGCCGTTGAGTGAGTGATTGGTGACTGGGTGTGATTGTGACGTTGATCGGTACTGGCGCCCAACGGCCACCAGGGGGTGGAAACGAGGCGAAAACCGTCAGGCTAGGGTGGAACCCTGACAAGTATAGGGAACAATCTATGATTTGGGTGGTGTACTTTTAGGGCCTTCATCTGACACCACCTGGTCCTGGAGGACAGGGAGCTTGGCCCCGATAATGAAGTTGGCTCTGAATGGCGGAGCATGGCTAGACTGATGAATTCTGCTATTGTGGCCATATGCAAATTGAAGTGGTTCCAGAGTGTCTTGGGTGATGCTGTTGACGTGAGCTATAATCAGCCTTTCAAAACATTTTATTACTAAAGAAATGGTGGGTGCTACTGGACAACAATCATTTAGGCACATTACTTTCGACTGTGATTGTCTGCTGGAAGCCAACTGCCTTGCAACTGTCACCCAATTTGAGAGTCTTAAGTGTTCTCATGCAGGTAACCTGAGCATGTAAACGCTCTACTTTTGAATACTGCATCTATAATTGGAATCCCGCCGGTACTTAATGCTACAATCGTAATACACTCACAGATTTATTGACCTAATGGTAGAAAAACAAACCACACAAGGTGCAATATTATTCCCACACCACAATGTCCTACACAGAGGGCTCACGCACTCCCACTGATTCACAAAAACATTCTGGGACGAGCTTTTTTATCCAGCGTAGAGTTGTTCCTTGAAAATAGCTAAGACTTAAGTGAGCACATTTGGGGATTTGACACTTATATAACTTGTCACCTGGCTTTAATTATTAAATAAGAAAACAAAACCTTGTAAAAAACCTTCAATATGCAGCACAAGGCAGTGGGCCGGATCGATGAGGTAAAGAGGTCAACTGAACTCAACGAAAACCATAGAAATACTATGGAAACACATAAAGGAAAAATTACTGGGAAAGAACACAAATTCCATATGCCCCTTAACAAAATGGTATATTGTGTCTGTTACACCATGTCCTGCATATACGAGTGGCAGAACTGAGCATAAGGAAGAAATGCAGCAAAAACAAGCAAACTTACACAACTCAAGAAAATTAAAAGAACACTTCATAATCACAATATACCATCAGGTCAATTAAACTTAAGGAAAATGTATATATTTTGTTCATCAAGACCCGATGATTTAAGTGTTCCCTTACTTGTTATGAGCAGTATATAAATATTGAACTTTAGTAACCACTTGAGTGTTCACTTCCTTCTTCTCCCCACCATGAGTCATTCAACTAGCCAGTTATTTTCTAAACTAAGAAAGCCAAATTCATGTGCACCCAGGAACTGATTACCAAACAGCCATGCAGGACATATGGCCCAGGGCCTCAAACCTGAACAATGACAGCAGGATTTGTAGAATTGCAGGAAATTGTTAGTAAATGTAATTTAGAATAGTTGCAAAAACTGCTAATGATTATAACGGCACCATGGCAGAATGGAGATCGGGCCCAAGTGACCCAGATAATATCAAGAGTAAGTGTCTACAATGTGAAGGAGATATGCACACAACTGCTGTGTCTCTTATTTTTAACATCCTTTACCTAAACAGCTGCAGCCATGTTAGTATCAACAGAAATTAAAAGGATGAACAATTTGATCATTTCCAGTGCTATTCTTTTTACTGGGAAGGTAAAAAGGGCCTTAGAAACCTTTCGTTGATTGCACTCTGCTTATAAGTTTCACTTTTTCCCTACACACACCCATCGTTGGAAGGAATGTCCCTAGATTATTTTAAACACAATAGTCCCTTTAATCTCAGACCAACCCCATCAATCAATTTGGCCTGTGAGATTACTCACACATTAAACACTATTGGATTCAAGGCTTTTCCAGGAGATGGCCTCCTAGTGTCAGACACACATAGTGACAGACTTAGCAACACTCTTCAATTATAATTCTCCTTGTGTGACCACCAGGAAATCGCTTCTGATACAGGAAAAGTAAAACGACAAGTGTAGCCTCAAAAATCAACAGTCCTATCGCACAAAACAATAGCACACAACATAATAAAGCCCAGATCATTGTCAACAGACATACAATTGTCCTGTGTGCTACTGTGACTTGGCTACGCAGAACGGAGACCACGATGTAGGGAATACACAGCCCAAACAAGCACCTCCCCACACTTCCAACAAGGCTCCTGTACGCATCCTCATTTAAATGTGTTTGAGCTTCGCTGAGATATAAAAAAGTACTATTTAAAAGCCAAAAGTACCATGTGTTTTGGACAATGATAAAACCTTAAGATTACACTTTTCTCTGGTACTTCCACATTGAAGACCCTGAGATGAATGGTGGAAATGAACATATTGCACTACTACGGCTTGACATGCATTACAGTCACATTAATGGCACCTCCTTTTTCTGAGAGAGCATCTTAAAACCTTTTCATTCCAATAAAAAACTAAATTCTGTGGCGTTTCAATTACCATCAGATGACAGTGCAAGTATCACATTCCAGGTTTAATTTTGGATCTGCCAACCCTATCGGACTCCACACATTCTGGCTTCAGTGTGGCAGCACGGATATACAGTACACTCATTGTGTCTACTGTTGCTGAATTCTATAAAAATTCCAAGGGGAAAACACTAACAAAACATCCAACACCTCAACGAGTTAAGGCAAACTGTTCCAGTAAGAAGTGTTATAACTACAGTTATGAGTTAAATGGCCGTATTATGGAAGTTGGGAGTCTAGTAAATGTTGTGCCTCTTCCCTCCATCAGTTATTCTGAAGCAAATGCTTATGTTGCCATTTTATCAAACTGGAATTCGATCACATGGCAAAAAAATTAACTTCTCTACTTAAGTAAAAAATAAAAACTATTTAATTAGGATATAGGTTCTAGGTTTTTACATGCATGGCTCAAAACCTATTGATAAACTAAGAATATTTTCAAGAGGCTATTCCCACTATGAACTAAGCTGAACGGTTAGTTCTAAACCGACAAGCCATGGAGCAAACATCCTGAACATGGAGCAAACATCCTGTGAGTTCTCTATATAAGATTCAGCTTTACTGTCCTTAAACATTACAAGTACAGTACAACAAAATGCAGTTTGCATTCAACCAGTTTGCAAATGTAGTCCATGGCAGTGAGTCAATGCACAGATGCTCCAATGTACTAGCCTATAAAATGAAACGAAGCGCAATGTAGGGATGAGCATTTGGCATGGATACGTAATGGTGCAATTTAACAATGTAACAAAGTGCAAATATGCAGAGGGCAGTACAAACAGAATGCATTTGTGCAAAAGGCAAACGAGGGGTCAAAGTGCAAATTTACAGTAGCCAGTACCAACGGTATGTATTGTGCAAATGGCAAATAAAATAAATAAGGTAGCAGTGTGCAGAGCAAGAGGTACAGCTGGGAAGAAACTGTCCCTAAGCCTGCTGGTGTGGGAATGAAGAGACCTGTACCGCTTGCCAGATGGCAGGGAGGCAAACAGTTTGTGGCTCGGGTGTGAGGGGTTCCCTGATAAGGCCTATATATGGGGAGAGAGCACGCCCTCAAGTTGGAAGCAACAATCTTACACTCATCACTCTATCAACAGCTTAGGACACCTGAGATAAATCAGGGAATGATCAATGTAAACCCTTCAGACGATAAAGGCGACAGTCTCCCCTTCAAACATTACATATGCATTATCTTGTCAGAGACTAGCTCACAGCCAAATGCTTAAGTAACAGCGGGAGATGATTACAGGCGTATATTGAACACATTCATTTTCTCACGGCCGGTAGAAACCCCTATATACGCTGGCATGGCCAGAAAGCCCTAATGCCTGTCTGGCCAATATGCCCAGCCTGGCCTTCACCTTCCAGTCACCCTGCCTTGGCATGGTGTGAATAATCACCAGTCTGTGGGAACTGCTGGGGCCAGGGGGTGAACAGAAAAAGCACTTAATGTTGGTCCCCGTCTCAGCCTCCTTATACTGTAAGTGGGAGCACATGGTCCTGGGGTAATTACAAAGTTATTATCAATTGCAAAACCGTACAGAAGCAACATTTAGTAACAGACTAGACCAGGTATACCTGACTCTTATTTGACCTGTACGATATACTCATTTTCTTTCATGAGTCAGTACAATGTGGTTTTGGTATCAATGTCCTGATCCTAGTATTTTAGTGGACTTGCCTAAATCGTGTCGTTGTACTTAATGTATTCCGCTCCATCCATTCTTTAATCTTAACAGGATTGCTAACCCACATTGTGTGAGGAATTAAGGTTTGCACCAAACACAGTGCCACATTGCAGCTGGATCACTCATGCTTTCAGATGTTAATGGATTTTTCTTGCACCTTTACAGACCAAAATGTTTTACTGATCTTGCAGCATCACTATACTCTCAGTAAACACATTGATATTATTTCTCCTTTAGAATTAAAATAGATCCAGATTCACAGCCTTGACCAATTATTCTATAACCCGGGGGATTATCTAGAAAATTACATAATCTAGAAAATGTGACAGAAACTGTAATCAGTCATGTAACTAGGAAGCTTCCAAAGCACACGCAGAATACTAAAGCAAGCAACATTTTACTTTTTTTACCCCCAAAAACAAAGTCACCAAACAACTACTGAAATAAAAATAAAACATCTAAATGAACAACGTTTGGATGTGTCATTTATAAATCAGCATCAGAGGGGTCAGAATAATCTTGCCAGGCACTAATCTCCTTTGGTGACCAATGTGACAACGTCCAACCACATGGCATTCTGGGAGACGGTGGTTCCTAAAATAATGTAAATTATCCAACCAAACCAATCTTCATCTCAAGGAGGATATTTCATGAAGTCAATGATTATAGCTGTAGTATTAATGGAGCTTGAATGAAGTTCACTAAACTGTGGAGTTTAAAAAAAAAATACTCAACACAAAGGTAGATTTTCAGAAATGTTCTTAAAGGGAGGGACTCTGCCGTTTTAGCATTAAGGCAAAGCTTTCTAGTGTTAGAGTAAGCTCTTCAATGGGTCCTATGATTTAGAATAGTCTGGTCCAGGACTCTGAAGGTCTGCAGAACTACCCCCAACCAACCACCAACCCAACCAACCACCAACGCCACACCAACCCAACGGGCGCTGAGTCACGGCTGGCTCATATCCTCCGCTGCTGACGGGGTGCATTTTGTCATGTGAGGCTTTTTTTTTTTTGTCATACTGACGTGATCTTCCTGGCAATTCTCGCAATGCCTTGGTCTCATAAAGAAGAAGTGATATTGGTGGGCTATACTGAACCTTGTTTTAGGATAGTTAGTGGTCTGTCGATGTCAGGATGAACTATTTAATTCCTGGTTTGACCTGTCCTGGGATATTTTTGGAATAGACCGAGTGACTCTAGCGACGGTTCTCCCTAGATCCATGTTTGGGCAAAGTTTGAATTACCCGGAGTTGTTCCCGAAAGCCCTTGGAGTCATTTTTCACAACAAGCCATAATTAACCTCTGTCCCGGCCTGGAAGGAACATTATTAGTGTCGTCCAAATGTATTAATTGAAAGTGTATGTCCCGAGCCACAAAAGCTCTATTGCAAGTGGTAAAAGAAAATAAAAAAGACTAAATTCAGTTATCTGTTTCACTAGCATCCATTTTTTTTACTGCATCTGTTATTCGGCATTGATGTCATTGGGGTGGGTGTGGTTATTTACAAAGTGAAAAAATAAAGATACTATTTGTGAACAAAACTGACTGGTAAACATAGGAAGTATCAGTTTTGTCTAGAATGAGATTTATATTGCAAATATAAAAACATAATTCTTAGATATACAACTTTGACAGTTTCTTTGATGTAAAACAAACTCCACTAGTCTTAGTTTAAACTGTTTTGGAGATGGTCTGTAGATATGAAGGTATCAGTTCACAGATGCTATCTGACAGAGCTTGAGAAGATCTACACAGAAAAATGACCCATCCTGAATGTGGAAAATTGTCCAAATCTAGGAGTTCAAAGCTTTTAGAGGCATTCTTAAGGAGACTGACAACTGTGATTGCTGCCGAAGGCGCATCTTCAAAGTACAGAATAGAGCCGGAATACTTATATCCATCAGTTATCTTATTGAACTTTCAATAAATTGGAAAAAATATTTAAAAAATGATGTTTTCGCTATAACATTAAGGGTTATTGTATGTAAATTGATGGGGGAGGTGGAATGTTAAATTAAATCAAACAGAAAATGTGGAGAAAGTAAATTGTGCCTTCGGATATTCCATGATAGTAACAAATCATCTGATTAAGTACTTAGTTGATTGTATCAAGCCTGCTAGCTGATGAGTAGCTGGGAAACACAATGGGAGATGCAAATTAACCAGGATGATCCATGAAGCCATTATCAGTCGGGATCCTTTGATGTCACCCTGGATGGATCAGCAGTATGTGCCCAGCGTTATGTTTCCGCCTCGCATTATGACTGTGTCTTTGAGACCAGGAGTTTGAATCCTGCTCCCAGTGTTCGGGGGACAGCATCACCCAGGGTGAACAGGTAGATGTTGGACAGGACTGGCTGGTCCCGTTGCACTCTAAGCAACTGCTTGTGGTAGGTCAAGTGCTTGCAAGTTTAATCGTGGTTGTTGGCCAGGGAATGTGTTCTCCTTGAGCATGTTGAGCAAGCAGTGTGACTCGGTGAGATGTGCATTGGAGGACATTTCTCTATCTTCAACATTCCAGAGCCAGCTGAGGAAAAGAGGCAAGACCACAATCTCAAATTGGTCATCAAGAAATTCAGATGCAAGGAAAATGTAGTAAAAAAATGCAAAAACAATAATGACACTAAAATAAAAAAAGAGTAAGTCCTAAGGCATACTTGTTACAGCAGACCTAAGTAAAATTAGCCCTGGTCTCCCCATGAATTCAACATCGATGTTGACTGTCAACATGGCAAAAACTTGGTCTAACTGGTCTAAAACCATGGATAAAAGAATCGTGCAGCTTGCTTATCTTTTGTAGTGGAGTGTATCACAAGATGGCTTATTCTCTTCTTTCTACTGTTGTTTCACAGTACACAAAAACATCTGTGGTATTAGTTATTATGTTTGGTACGTCTGTCAAATGTGTCCCTGACATTGACAGGATCAAGTCTGTTTAGTATTGTCTGAATCTTTTCATGAGGGGGAAGGGGGGATATCCAGGACAGTCTGCTTACTCATCAATTGGTGAGTCAGCTGACTCTGCATGAGCGAAAGAATATTGTCAGGCACTCACCGACACAATACCTCCATGCATGCAAAGTATTCAAAATTGGCATTATTTTGGCTTCAGAGCATATGATCAGGGCCAGTCCACAGATACATGTTAACGTTTGCTGGCCCAACACCTAAAAATGACAGGGTTCCCATCCTCTTCAGAGAACTGAAAATACAACAGGTTAGAGAATAAGCTAACTACAATGCTTTAATGAGCGAAACAAAAGATGACATAAGCAGGCTGAATGTCAATATCAAACAAAAACAAATCCACTGACTGTAAAAAATGAAGTAAATAATAGTTACTTTTGACTTACTTATAATGCCATCATTATGCAGTCACTGTGGTTACGCTGATAGTTAACATGCATTACCAAGGGATTGGATAATAGTTTAATTGTTTTGTTAGTCATACCAAAGATGGTATAATATGGGGAGCAGCTACATTACCCTTGCATTTCAATTGGTCATGTTCGCCATCTTTTGGACCAAGCATTCTGGGCTATAGGGCTCAATGTGTGTTAACTCAAAAAATTACTGTCTTAACTGTAACTGAAATACCTTATTATGAACCATATCTCACTCCAAGCAAGCTTATCACTACACTTGTATTAGTAAACAAACCATCTCTAGTTAGCAGTAGCCAATCAAATTAGTTACTGTACTACTGTACGGCTAGTTACTGTATCACATTTGACCGGCTTCAACACAAACTTCATCTGACAACTTTTTTTTTCAGCATAATGTTATAGCCATGCTGCCCCACAATTTGGAGAAAACGTTGCAGGAAATCCTTAGAACAACCTAACAGCTATGCTACTTTTATTCAGATGCCAGGCAGAAACTAAACTGCAGGGCAAGTGTCATGGCAAACAGAAAACTGGTTTCATAAAATCTCATAAAACATCAACAGTAGCGAGCTAGCTATGCAGTACGATGTTTTACTTTGAAGCCTATGTGCTGCACTAGTTAGTACAATCAATTCACTTTTTTTAGGAAATAGCAATTATTGGTTGAGTTAATGAATTAACTAATCTTATTTAAAAATATGCAAACATGCTAACTTTTGTGACAATTTCAAACTTACTAAATACTGATCATTTGATGCACAACATAACTAATTTTGTTGTACAATGTAAAAAAAAGAAGCTTATTAAAAAATGTAAAACATGGATATGGACCAAAATATGGTCTGTGCTGTGTAACTTTAATTGGAACCCATGTACAGACTAAGATGCCTGGAATACCCCTCCAATTCATAGATAGCACCTCCATCACTCAGTTGAGTTGTTGCCATGGTCACTAACATTCGCAACCATATTGATGACGAGACACTAAACATGGGCTAATGACAATACAGGCTTGGATGTAAGTCAACATTGCTAGTCCAACATTTAGTAAAATAACCAATGTTGACATCATTATCATCATAATACTTAATGTACTTAGACAGATGACAGATTCAAGGAGACCGTATGTCTACGTTTTCTGTCGAGGACAGTCCCTAGTTTTGGTAACCTGTCACCAGTTTAGCACCAAAAAAACTTAAATATAGTGAGTGAATGAATCATTTCCGACATGGCTCCAGAATAGACACTGCAGGGAAAAAAAGGCCAAACTTCACAAGACAGCATCACACAAACACCCCCGTAAGACAACTGGTGGTATCACCCAGAAGCTAACAGCTGGGTCAGCCCCAGCACTACAGACCAGCCTTGGAGGAGTCATTTAAGGGTTCCCAGAGAGCAGCTCTAGGTGGAGGCCAGAACCAATGCTGATAAACCAGACAAGGCAGGAAGAAGGGCTTAGAGGAAGACGGCCAGGAGATGGAGGGTGCCAGAGCCCCCATTCTTCCCAAACCCCCACCAGGAGGCTGCCCCAGAGCTCCACAACCATGGGATTTGACCATTGGCTTTCCTTTCTCCCTCACCACCCCTTACAATAAAATGCCCTCCAGTGTCCTGAACACACCCTCTTCCCCCGTTACAACACCAATGTGACAGGAGCTATGGAGAGGAGTTTATCTGGAAAATAAATTGGGAGTTGGAGTTCTCTTTTTCGGTCTATGTACCTAGTCAGCAGTGATGAGCAACAAATCATTTCAGTTAAATGGTTTGTGGCTCAGTTCGCATGAAAGAGCTGACTCATTTCGCCCCCAAATGGCTCTACATTTGCACAATGCCTGCACAATAAATAGTGCAAATTACCAACATTAAGGTGAAAATATTGCTTAAAATGATGCGAGAGCCTGAAATTGATGTTGAAATAGGTTACGTGTTCTAATTATTAAATTACTATTATTTTAACTGACGTTATCACTGCATGTTTACACAAATGCCCTTCTTGCTATATTTATTGTTTCTGAAATGCAGATATTGTTATATGTAAATAATCACTGTTTATGCCAAAAAGAAAATCCTAACAATCTTAAAATGGAAAATATGGAAAGTTAAGTAGCTCTGAAAAGGAGTGTTTGCCTAATGAACAAAATAACAAATATGCAAGTTTTTTATAAATAACACCAAACTTAAACATGAACCATTCCCACTAATATAGACATACACCTTATATGATATGGTCAGGTATGCAAATTGAGTAAACTTTATGTACTTTCTAATATATATATATAAGCAAATATTTTGCATTTATATCCCTTACTACCTCCTTTTCTGTGGTCAAACATAGAACATTTTCTGTAATGAACATAGTTTTTGATAAAAGACTGCCATCCAAAAGTGCCATAAAGCTAACACGAAGAGAAGTCGATACAGGCATGAGGCCTTGGGAGTTAAAGAAAGCTACACAAGTGTTGATTCCTGACAGTGGCTTACACCACCAAGTCAGAGAACAAGTCAGTGAATGAGTTCAAGTGAGAAAACACAGGGTTCATTCCAAGTGTACCATATTAAGTAGAGCATTCTGATAGAGTAGGTGGAAATAATAGGGAATAAAGAGAGCATATGGGTAAAAGCCAGAAGACGAGAGATGGATAGAGCAGAAACTGAAATAAGAGAAAGGAGCACTGGGGGGGAGAGAGGGTTGTGGGACTCTGGGATGGCACTGGGATGGCACTGGGATGCTTGAAGTAGGTTGGAGTTGTTTCTTAAATTAATTTAAATACATTTAGATACATTTCCCATGTGTAATTTCTATAATAAGTAATTATTTAAATGATTACAAGTTGTCACCCACTTCTGAGTCCCTAGCAACATACAAAGCAGTGTTTGTTTTGGTAACTTGCTTTGTCTAGAGAAATTAAAAATGTCATATCAACGAGACCAAAATAATACATAATTACTTAAATAAAGCAAGTGGCCAACGGTTATAAAATCTAGGTTTCTGTTGCCTGATGGGTTCCTTCTGATTTCCCACAAAAATTGATGGGGTTTGGCGGGAATAAGAAAAATCAAGTAGATAGAGCAACCTTTTAATAGAGTATTTGTTTATTGGCTTTCATTATTTGGTATAACCCATTCACTGATAACTTTGTTTTCTGAAATTCTGAAACCACCTACACTGAAATGAAAGAAGACTTAGACTTTAAATTTACAGCCAACGAGCAGTACGTTTTCAGTTTAGGTCGTCAGGCAACATTATATGTGCATGCAGAATTACAAATTTGATGTCTGAAAGAATGGAAAACACAATTCAAATGTTTATGTATTTTAACATTGGCATGTATGAGGTACAAAAATATTTACATTTTATTGTTTTTACTTTAAATATGACTTCAGTTGCAGTTATTTTAAGTTGTTTATATTAGGCCACTTGTAATCTGTAAGTGTTCATATTTGTAATAACGTTTCGGTAAACGTGACCGAATAGTAACCCACTTACCTGCCTCCGCAGTCATTTCAACCGATGCTACGGCCGTGATTTTTTTTTTTTAAGTTCCTGCTTCCCTAAAACTTTTGCAAGTGGTTACTGTTATGAAACTGCAGCAGTTGAGAATCCTCACGCAGTTAAGTTACGTTAAGTAACCTTTTTCCCCAGATCAGAGTACTAACGAACACTTTTACGTCCGTAATTAGTCAGCTATGAAAAATATGAACATTATTATACTGAATTCTGGAAATTTGGCTAAACCTGAAAATGTGAAAAACTGTCCCGAAGGACCGCAATAACATATAGCTTGCTTGCAATCGCTCTCCACGAATGTATTTAATTTCTGTATGCGTTTTTTGGCGGAAACTAAATAAAAATAGGTAACTAGTCTATCTATGCCAGACGTGACAACGCTAATGTAGATAAAATTATGTCTACTCAATTTGCGTCATGAAACCGAAGATCATTTGCATTGGGAGAATTCAACAGCAAATGTTGTCATTGGTGAGCAACACTTCTACATATACAGGTGCATGTCTCGATCCCACCTAGAAACCTCACAGAAATGGATTCTCTTGGTTGGATAGAACATACAGCTTACCCGACCTTCATACACATTTGTGTATGACGTTTCCTTAGAGAGTACCTATCATCATAGCATCAACTAATGGGCATCTTAATAAAAGATGCCAATTAGAAGCAAATTCGTAGCCCAGTGTTCCCATGGAAGGCATTGTTATTGGCCAGCACCATCAAATATAGTTGCCTTGTCTCATTGCATTTGAGCAACTCCTTGTGGCAGCTTAAGTGCTTGTGAGATCAGGCAGGCTTGAAGACCAGGGAGTACATTCCCTCAAGCAGTGTTATACAAAACAGAATAACATAGGATGTGCTTTGGAATACACATATCCCAACATCAACTCTCCCGAGTCCGAAGGGAGTTGTGGCAATGACATAGTCATTAATCATGTACTGGATATCACAAAACAAACAAAAAGACACATGGCTTTAAAGTCCATGTAGCAGGTAATAGACCCTATCAGGTATGCATGAGGTTTAACTTTATCAATTATTAGTTAATTAACTATTCTAAAATGTGTTCTCCCCACATTAAAAACCACAAAGATTGCTAGAAATGCTCAAAGGCCAGACTGTATTTTTGATGTGAAGACCTTTAAGCCTGTAACCTTGTCCGTCTGTAGTACACTCATGTGCTTGACTTTATTTTATGTAAAACAGCTGCGACATCATTGATTCTAAAAGGTAATGTGTGTAATGACACAAAGAATGTGGAATACAATAAAATGCAATCTCCTTAAAATATTGTGAGTTGCTTTCAATAACTTAACAAAATTGGGTAAAGGGTTCTGGTTATGTTAGAAAAGTGCAGTAACGTTTTACATAATGGGGCATCTGAAGTTGCCAACATAAAATATGATTTAAAGAGTTTGTATTTTTTTTATGTTTTCTTGAGATATTCTAAATTACTATTATTTCTTTGCAAAAAAGATGCAACCCCAACTATAAAAAAATCCTCCACTTCTGAAAAGTACTGTATTACATTGAGGTCCTTGAAGGTACCATCAACTCAAAAAGGGCATATTTATGTTGTTTACTAAATAAACGTGTAAAATAACATCTCCACTCCAATACATAGATCACCACATGGAACATGGTGTCATTTTGAAATGCATATACATTTTTAGGGATACTGAGGTTTACTAGTACAAAATAACTTGTCTTGACCACAGAGACAAATACTGTCAGTTTACGTAAGGGTTGCTTTTCCAAACAGATTTACTGTACTAGAGTGGAGGAGGCAACCATTCTGTGAAGACATTTCACATCATCATTCTTTACTTCATCCAATAAATTATAAACAACGCAATCCACATTGCAACACACTACTTTCATTATGTTCCTCCTCTGGAAGAAAAAGAGTGTCACGTATATGTTGTTTATGCACAGACCACTCTTTCTCAGTAGAAAAGCAGGACAAAGAATCCAGGCCACTGGACCGTGGAGAAAAAGAGGAGGACTGAACTAACACAGACTTCAAAAAATCCTTCACACGTCCCCATCCCCTGCCTGATGTGGTACTGCAGAATTCAGAGGCGGAAGTGCCAAACCATTGAAGGTTTGTTCTAGGTAATTTCTGAGTAGACATGTCTCTATCTGTACGCTAAATACCTTCACCAGATGGGGAAAATAATCTCTCTAAATTCCTCATTGACATCAGGGAAGGGTGAATTCACAGCACATTGTTTATTTTGATGACAAACGAGATGCCTCTCCACAACAAAAGGAAGGCCTATTAGTTGACAAATATTTACAAATAAACTAACCAGGTGAGGGTATAATCAGATACTTATATTGATATAGATTTTGATGTAATAAGTTATTGATTTAGTTTAATAAGGGTGAATTAATGGCTTGGTTGTAATTAGGCCACACATCTTTGTATTTGTAAATGAGGGTTTCCTGCAAACTAGGCCAAGGAATGTGAAAACCAATGAGAAAAAGGACCATGGAAACATCCATATAAAATGCATAATTAGAAAAACACATATAGGTCACATTAATTTAAAAGACTCTTCGTTTAGAGGGGACATGACTGGATTTCATACATGAGGATAAAATAAACCAGTACTGAGGTCTTGTGTCCCCAGTTCCATCCGTTTGTTTTGAGTGGTCGCACGAACTGCCGGTGAAGTAATTTTACGTACTTTTGCGCAATGACATACACAAGCAAAGAACACAATAACTTCATATAAACATACTTAAATGCGTTGTTTTACTTTACGATCTGGTCCCACATGTTGAACTAACAACAGCTACATATCAACAACATAAATCTTCCAAGTTAGTATAACTTTAAAATGTTATTTTATGAGCCATTTTAACTACATAGAAAGATCAAACATAAATATTCAATACTATAGAGAAATTCAGTTTCACAAGTCTATATAACATGTTTTCATTATGTTCTAGTAAAAGAAAAACTTTTTTGTCTACTTTGAAAATTATATAACGAGAAAGTATTATTTCAGTGTGACATCATTATAGAACCAAATAGGTCAATGATATGTTACTTTGGTAAATAGATCTGTGCAAATAGATCATTTTAAATATAACAGTAAGTAAAAAGAAAGATCGTTAAAAAAATTCCAATAACATTTAAAACTCGATTCACCGCTGTCATTCCCAAATGCATTTCCCTCATTGACCACAGGCTCTCCAACACACAAAAGCATTTCGTGGCATGTTTTGAGGTCCTCATGAATTAGGTGAATATCAGTCCAAAATCTTACCAGCTTTACAGGGATCCTTATAGTCGATCACATCTGAGGTGGCAGTGGCCTCCAAATAGTAGCTTGGTTCTTCTATTGCTTCTAAATCGATCGCCGATAGCACGCCAAGGTAGGATAGAAGAAACAAACATCTCGTTGTGAGATCCATGATTCGTGAGTAGGGGGTAGGTTACTGCGAAATGCGATAAATAAGAGGTAAAGAAAATAGGAACGAGAGGAATAGAAGGAGAGAGGGAGAGAGAGAGAAAATGGGAGGTTTTGGGGGAAATGAGATCTCTCCGGAGGGCGGGTTTAAAAAGAGCTCAGCCTCTCCACAATGTCTTGATTCTGGAGCAGTTTTTCGCAGTAGTGCTCCGGGCTTGTGTATTTTATTTCAAACTTCGGTGATCGTGGCACATCATCACGTTGGGATCTCTGGAGAGGAGTCGTAGCCATGTGAGCGTATAGGACTTACTCGTAGGTAAAATAGGCCACATATTCACCTTAGCCAAGTATTTTATAAATGAGCCCACTCAACTTTAACTCAAGATGGTTTTATGTTGTATGTGCACAATGTATACAATAAATAAACGTGACAGTCTCCATCATAAATGATTAGCACTCATGATAAAGTAAAAATAATACATAAGAGGGTGACATGTAATACATTATAATTTTTCAACATGTGTAATATTTTGTACTTTGTAAGGGGAATCCTTAACATAAAACATGTCTCAAATTCTAAATGTATGGGAGTCTTCCCTGATCCAGACCACTCCCAAAACAACCCCTGAAACTAAGCCTAGCCCAGGGACATTAAGGTTAGAGAATCTTGTGCAAGTTATAATTATGTTTATCCACATTTTTGGTACCACTGTTTAATAGCTAAACTTCATAAATGTATCCTCTTCCAGATCTTATATCTCATCCTTAATCTATAAACCAAAATGACTGTTAATCCCAAACGTTGATCCTGAACCCTAAACACATCCCTCATCCTGTTTTTAAACCCTTATCTTATTTAACCTAATCCCAACCCTTAAAATGAACCCTACATTTCAACCTTCAAAAAATCCAATTTTATGCACTTCAATTCGAGGCAATGCATTTTTTGGAGGGAACAAAAACATGTCATACAAAGACAAGGAATGAAAAGGAGATTGATCAATTCAATGCAGGAAGTATAAGAAAGGGTGCAGTCGATTAAAGATGAAGTCTACATGTCTTTGCTGTACACTGTATGTAAAACGTTGATTCCACACATCCAAAAGAAAATAACTATAAAATATTAACTACAGCATCCCTGGGAAAAAAATAAAGACATTGCAGGTTGTTAAAAACATTTTGTTCATTTGAGCTGAAAAAAAAGAAGTAATAGCCCTGCTGTAAGTATCAAATGGTTCTTTCCAAAGAAAACAGAAGTAACATGATGACAGGCTAAGCGAAAACAGTAACAAAAAACTATTTCATAGAAAATGATTTGGGGTGCTGGGAAATGCACCCCGTTCACCCAATCTCTTGAACGCACCCCTCACAGCAGATCCAAATTACCTGAGTACTAATCAGCTAATGCCACTCACCTGTGCTCTCCCTCTGCTCCTGGCAGGCTCAATTAAAGACTTCTGATTCACACCCTATCTTTCTGAGGTTTTGTTTGTGTGATTTGCAACTCTACTAAGCCTGTTTTCTCCCTAGTGTGAAAGACTTCCTTGGTATCCTGACCCATGCCTTCCTGTCTGACCACTTTTCTGGATTATCCCCTTCTGTACTTCAGCCTCTTGTCTCCTTTGATACCCAGTTACCGACCTTCTGTCTGCGCTTTGACTTCGTGCCAGCCTGTCCCTTGATTAATTGTTGTGCTCTGCGCTTGGATCCAGCCATCATTCTCTATGTGTATTCACTTCAAAATCTTAATAATTTTGGTGTACTTATTAACATTTGTTTTGTTTCAAATCTATTGGACCACTATTGATCCCAACAGTACTTAGTAAATATATATAATACAAATAAGTAAAAAAAATAGATATTCAAACATACACACTGTACAATACTTCAAATATTCAATTAATTTAGGTTGTTGGCCTCCAGGGTGATACATTTATTTAAATCTATTGTTCACTTCCTGCCTTTTGAGCAGTACCAAAAACACATTTCTCCCAAAAATGTGGCCTTTGGGAATTGAGATTCAGAAACAAAATTAATAGAAAGATGTCAATCACGACATAAGTTAAGTCATTGGTGTTAGGCTAATTACTGTTTTGTGTAATTACACTTTGGGGGAAGGTATTTCTAAGACATAAAGGGGGCAAATATTTAGTAGAAAACAGTGTTTACATCTGGTCTTCAAATGTATGTTGTCATTTGCAAAAAATCTGTCAAAAATAGCTTCAATTGGGGGGGACTCTTCAATGTTAGCTAGCTAATTAATGTTATACCAGATCATTTATTCATGATATTAGTACTCGATGAGAATGCATTGAGTATAGGTTCAAGGTTGACATCTGCCCTAAAAAAACGATTATGTGAAAAATAAAACGGTACTTTCACCGGTTTCCCAAAATTCTGTTATTGACACTTTCCAGCCTGGGTTTAGGGACATATTCATTCTAGTCCTCGAACAAAAAATCTATCTGGATGGAGATGACCATGCTTAACATTAGGGATTGCGTTCTCATTATGAGGCATGGTGTTAGGCTGGCTCCAATTATTGTTAAGGTCAAAAAGCTCTATTTTTGTTTCAGACTAGAGATTCTTCTTCCATTTGGTCTCAGTCTCCCACATGCTGTTTGGCAACCTAGCCAAGAGTTTAGGAGTTTAACATGAATTATGGCTTTCTTTTTTGAAGCCCAGGGCTATGGCGGTATGGACAGGGTCTCCCAGCTCAGCATTTTAGTTGCCTGGGTGTCCACCCTAACTAGTGACCTTCACGTCCATATGCTTTTTACGATTATACTTTTCTTGAGGACAGACCATTCTAGGCAGATTCACAGTTTTGACATGTTTGCTCCAGCAAAACGTATCAAATCCATCACGTTTGCAAAGAAAAACACATTGTATGACTATTGTGTTTACACACTTCAGAGAGGATATAGACATGCAGGACTGTAGAAAGGCATTGTACGTATTCTTTGAGAGACCACAGAAAACGTGTAAGTCTTGGCTTCATTTGTGTTTACACTTAATTTAGCCCAGATCGTGTGCAGGGGATTACAACCCTGATAAGCCTTATGTATTTACACTAGCACATCGTATATAAAGCAGCGAGATGTTGATTTAATTATAATTTATCAATACGCGGACTGTGTACATAAATACACATCTGTGTAAAGCCATTTGCATTGCGGAAGAAGTTCATTTATTTTAAAGGGGTGCAATCTGCATCTTTGCGACTTATCTGCTCGCTAGACTGCAGACCTAGCTTTCTGCTTTGCCATGGTATATCAGAATAATATAATATTTTGAATGCCGACGTTATTTTATAATGAATGCCTGGCCCGTTACGAAAGGGTTGTTAACGGTATAAACGTGTTACATATACTAGCTAGATCACTGAATCTAGATCACTGAATTTCAGTTCGTAGTTCACACCTTCGCTACAAGCATGTTTGCAATGCTAGAGCATAGAATAATTCTTACAGGCCAAAAAGTAAAAAAAAGAGAACAATATTGTCCCATTTTTTTTTTCTTTCTGTGCAAAATCGCATACATAATTTCAACAATATGTCAGGCCGCTTTAAACAAATCACAGAATATAACCTACAGCTAGTTACATACTAACCTGTCAGTAGGTCTAAGTATATGGAGCCAAATTGAGCTCAAATGTATTGAACGAAAGACAATAAAAACGTAAATGAAATATGTTTGGAAACCAAAAAATAAAAGCAAGCAAAAAATATTTTATCGTATTAAAAAGCGAAATTCAATCGCCCCGCCCCCACGCAGAGGCTCAAAAGTAAATATGACACGAACGAAGGTTGGAATAAATTGTAATAGCAAGAAGCGAACGTGAAAAAACGAAGAAATGTTCAGTTAAGCATACACTTTTACCACTTTAGAATCTTTTCTATACGATTGAATTTCTCTTTTTCATAAGATAGCATATTTTGTGAACCTTACTTTAATTTTTGTGTTAAAAAAATATTTCCGTTTTTATTTGCTTATGTCCAAAACATTTGAGCTATATTTTGCTCCATATAGGTACATTTGATTGACTATGGGTCTGCCACACATGAAATGCATCAAAGAGAGGAAGCGTAATAATATAATAGCATTATAGCTACATAGATTAGCAAAGCCTCTGCAATGAATGACAGACCAACCAGGGTTGTTTGCGGTGGTAACACATCAATATCAATGGAATCATTCGACCAATCTTAGCTGGTGTGTGGAGTCAGCGTCTGTGTCCTTAGGTCTCCGTAGCAGGCTGTCTGTGTTTAAGTATCCATAGCAACGCACATTTTAAATGGCAGAAAACTGAATGTTAGCCAACTGAATGGCAACTAGGGTTTTGGCTAACATGTACTAGTAAGCCTATAGACTAATGTTAAAGCAAACCAGTCCAATAGTTGGAGTTAGGGCTGATGAGCCAAGAGAGATATACATTTAAGTAATTTTGTAGCATCACAGTCGTTTTTGAAGTATTATTTTATTAGGATCTTCATTAGCCCCTGCCTAGGCAGTGGTTTCTATTCCTGTGGTCCAAACAAAATTTACAGCAAAATACATGATACACCTATATAGCTGAATAGACCCACCAAAATACAACAATATAATACACAAGTCCATAATAGAACTTTATAATTCATAACAATGTGCATGTCTCTTCAAGGCGTTATTTTATCTGATCTTGAGTGGACCATGTAAAACTAAGACTGTAATGTTCAGGTCACCCCACAGATGTTCCACAGGGTGACCTGGAGATTACAGTTCACTGACACTGCTTAGGAGGATCAAGCAGGCAGAATTGGAGAAACTGCCAAAATCCAGGTGTGCAAGACTGGTAGACATAACCAAGAAGACTAGAAGTAATGATCACAGACAAAGGGGCTTCCAAATGTAGAAAATAAGTTTTCTGAATGCTTATGTACATTAGCCAATTTCCTTTTTTGCATTGTCAGTATGTAGACGGATGGCCAGTTTCTATAACACAACTACACATATAGAACATGAAGGGGACTGAATACTTTATGTACTTCTTTAAGTCAGTGAACGATAGATTGGCATCAATGCTTGTAATAGCCTAGCGAAATGCAGACTTCTCTGTTCCACGCCACCAAAACTCTGAGGGAAGCCCGTTTCCCTCCACACGGGGAGGGCCACAACACATTTGATCTATCCCTACTTCAGAGTAATAAAACAGCAAGGTTTATACCAATCAAAGTGAACAACTGCGAGAGGTTCTGAAAACGTTAAGGCACTGTCTACGTCAGATTTGCATTAGCCTTTGCCTGTCAGGGATATACTTTCCAATGATACAGAGAATAACAAAAAACAACTGCCAAAGGAAACCACTAAGAAAAATCCACCTATATGATGGAGTCTTCATCTCTAAGCTGTGAGACATTCACTACACAGCCAGTTACCTATAGATATGGGTAAGCCATCCTCTGCTGCATTGGGGTGAGAGTAGACATGAGGACAGAGGATACAAACAAACTCAAATCTGGCAAGGTTGGGGGGGGGGGATTCCCCATTCAGGACAACGGCAGCACGTTTGGAACCTGACGTAACGCAGTCATCACGATCACTGCAATAGAGGACATATAAAAAGGATATATAGACAGCATTTAACAATCCACTTTTAAGGAAAATGTTTGGAGAATGTTCAGATGAACATGGTTTGTGAGGACCCACCTTCATATCTGGTCTGGTCAGCATCACGGCTCTCCCAGCCGGGACAAGTGTGGTCATTCTGCTGGATTGTCCCTGCACCATCACAGTGATAGTGGTGGGGGCTCTGAGCCCTGCTGCCAATAAACAGTGATGGCACGGGTTATACATCTATTCAGTTTTATTTCTAATTGAGCTGGTTGTCAAGCCTAATTCAGACAGCATTTTATTTTGGACACAGAAATCTTTAGTTTTTTTTCTGGCTTGTGTCAAGAACAAGAAAATAGATAATGTCTACAAGAGCATATCAAGGGGATTAAGAAAGCTTTTAAAAGACAACAGAGGAAGTAGATATTGCAACACCACTTTTTTGGAAAAAAAAGAAAGAAATTCAAACATGAATATTTTTTTGGTTTTTATTTTGAATTATAGAAACCAGTGGTATGCCAGATGTGAAAATTATTGCTTCCAACTCTACTTCTTATACTCCTTCCTCTCAACATAGTCCAAAGCTAGCTGGACTATATGGGTCCTTGTACACATCTGGAATCATGGATGGTGCTTGCTCATTGTTAGAGATTTCATTAAAGGATTTACAAAAAGGGTTAACATGAATACCAAGCAAACAAAAAGGTGTCTTTATCAAGTGGACAGATTTGGTGAAACAAATGCAGTCTGAACAAGGCCATTGACATGTTCAGTTATTATGTGACATTAATATTCAAAACATATTTTGGGACTTCTGATTCACAGCTCTTATGACATCAGCTTTGTAGCAGAGTTCCAGGTACTTAAGGAAACGGCAAACAAAAATGAACAAATCATTCACAGATTCTCATTTTACCAATTTGAACACAACATACTTGCAAATGTTAATTGATACATGAATAATATGCATTAAATGTAACTTGTAATTTTGTGTCACACGCACTTGCACCATGATGTTGCTCTTTATGGCTCCATCCAAACATTGACATTAGTAGAAAAGTACATCATCTATTACGATAGAGATCTGTACACTCCAACGCTACATAGCTTACTTCTTCAGATAATGACAACACCTAGGGTTCTTACGGATGAATATTCGCATACATATAATTGATGACACTGTACACATGCTGTCCAATATCTGTCATCTATTCATAGTTTAGCCATGTCGACCTGGTGACGATGACCTTGTGATAGACCCATCCTGCTATTCTAGTTTTGCCGAAACCGAGGGGGGGGTTAAGGATTTAACCCTGGTCAATCACCGTGGCCGCCGTTGTTTCACAGTTCGGGACATACCGGCACTTTGGGCGGAGATGTGTGCCAGGCTGGGGAGGTTGCCTGCCAGCTTGGCAAGGCCACCGTTAGTGAGTAGCTGGTGGATGGCGGTTGTCTTGGTCGGCTCTCCGGCGGAGACCACAGGCACTGCCCGGAGCAAAGTGCTGCTACCAGCTCCTAATGAGTTAAGTGCCGGGCCCGTGGGCTTCCCACCGGGGGCCTGGAGGGAGAGGAGGAGAGGTAGAGCCAGTCCGCAAAGATGAAGATCAGAATACTTTGTCGCAGGGTCGCGGCCAGCGTACCTGAATGCCACCCAGGGTGGAGGTTGTGGTGGGCAGGCTAGGAGGTTTGGTCACCATCTCCTGGAGACTGAAACTTAGGCCTTGGAGGAGGCTGCTGGCAGAAGTTGCTGCACACACATACAGAGGAATTCACCGGCACGGTTTACATTGAAAACACGAGTCTGGACAGACGGTGACGACTGGGAAGAAAACCACCACTCTTCATCCGAAGAAACAATTAGCCTCCACACATTGCAGGGGTTATCAATGTGATCAATGCACTTACTTGCCCACGAGTGACTGTTAGGAAATGCTCATTACGTAAGACAGAACTACCGCCTTCAGTTCCACCCGTTTCACATGTTATTTGGACTCTCTCATCCTCTCCATTTCTAACTAATATGAGAAAATACACCGTACAACACAGTTGGTTGTAGCCAAGTGTTCGGACTGAAATAGCTTTGCTGCGGTGCTGAATTAGGACAGTCGTGCAGGCAGGTAGGAGATACCTTGGGCAGTAGCAGGAGCTTGCGCCTGGACTGGTGATGAGGACCCTGACACCATGCAACTCTGCAGGTTGTGGAAAGAGCTGGACCCCATGCTCAGGGCACTAGACATCCCTGTCAGACTACCAGACCTGCAGCAACACACATAACCAATCTACTCAAAGTTGCTCCGTAGACAGAGTGGTGGTAGATAACCCCCCCTAGTTTCTATTCAACTAATTCCAACCAGAGTCCAAAACCCATCAATCCGTTTGTAGCACACACACCGCTGCCCAACGGGAGATTGTTTGGAGAGTTGGAGATTCAGAGTGAGCGTGCGTGACAGGCTTACCGCTGTGCAGTCAGAAGTCCAGACAGTTCCTTGGCTCCAGACACAGTCCCTAAAGTCACAGTCAGGGGCCTCCCAGAGGGTCCCACTGGTTTTGGGAAAAGACAATGAGACAAATGTAATGGGACATGTCAACAATAGATGATACGACCAATTTTCTAACACATTCTGAGTGAGTGGGAATTAATAATAAATTATTGATATCGATCCGTCTACTCATAAACAGATTAGCCACAGCAAAGTTAAATTAATGTGGCAACCATTTCTCTTTAAAGAATGGCTTACCTAACAGACCAGATATTTGCCCTGATGTTTTTATCTAAGCCAGTTACCTTCCTGTGCTGCAAAGCCAACAGCTCCCCCTGCTGGCTCGCCATGCTGGATGGTCACCTTGATCTTGGCTCTCTTGGATGGTTTTGTAGGAGTGGGGCTGGGTGTCTGCCTCCTCTTCATATGGGCCCTCAGTTCATCTCTATCCATGCCCTCGGTATGCTCACTGGATACAGGCACTAAAACAGACACATCATATCAGTCTCTGGGATATAAAGCCACTTCAACAACAATCTCTAAGTCACTTTGTAATAATAAAAAAAAAAATACCATTGTACAATTTTGTAATTTGTATAAAACCAAAATGACCAGAATATCCCTACTATCAAATAAAATGTAAATGATTAGACTAGACACCTGCCCATTTTTTGGTTCTAGAATCAGTAGTCGGTAAACAATGATGCACATGAACTTTCTTCATGCAATGACAATATCTGCCTTGTGTGTTCTGCTGTAGGAATGCAAGAATGGCACAGTAACTGCTGTGAATAATAGAAGACATGGCACAGCATTATGCGAGTAAAAAGGACTTCTAAACGGATTATGTAAGAGAGACAAGTCAGCTGAACAGACTGCGCTAATTGCAATGAACACATCACGTAGAATATATAATAGGGACGTACCAAGTCCTCTGACAAAACAAGTATCATAACGGAAAACTAGTATTGTAACAGATATGGAAGAATGAGGATAGTTGATGTAAATCGTACAAATGTTGTGACATAAAGGTTAAAAGAAATGCTTGAACGTAGAAAGCTGTGGCCAGACATTATATTTTGGTGACTGAATCATGTGGATGTTCAGCTGTCTCGATCATTGTATTAATCAATGCATTAAGTGAATGTGTGAAGGCACAGCGATGCCCTTGGTATTGGGCTATTTGAGATAGTAATGCACACGTCAGTTACATGCCTTACCGGGATATAAAACATACTTCCATACTTGCCAATATATTATATAATAATATTCCCCCAAATGAAATGCATGCAGATGGATGCATCTTCAGAATCTCAAAGAAGCTGGGTTATTCTGGATCCTATTTTGACAAGTTACATTTAAAAATATCTTTCAGGCATTTTCTGAACGTTTTAAATTAAATGGTTTACTTCTAAGATGTAAGGAAATCATTTTTACTTGTATACTATGTCACCTTTCCAAACAGGTTGACTTAAGGCATCCATGTTGCCCAGCTCTACTCCGGCAGTAACACAGAAACGGCAGACAGAATGAAAGAGAAGAGAAAGCAGAGAAAAGGAGCAGAGACAGAAACTTACCAAAAACACAGGAGGATGTGCCAGGAGGAAGATTTTTCCTCGCAAGCAAGTTTTGTTTCATAAATGCAGCAAACTGAGCTAGAATTAATTGAAAATGAAAGTGGAAAGTAGTGGAAAGAGAAGAAAAAGGGATGAAAACATTTCAATCACGTTCTGTTTTGCCCTTCTGAAGTGGTGGCTGCCTTCATGCACAAAACAAAGGTCTCCACAGAACACGGTAAATAACAACGGCCGTGTGGCTTGTCACACTGTCACAACTGCCAGTGATGGAACGGAATACACATTGATGTAATCATTTACAGTTATTGTAATACATTGCAGATAACAAATCCTATGAACGGATTAAAGTAAGAATTGGTAATGTTTGTTACATTGACGGTACGTTTAAAAAGTTGCAAAAAAAACCACCTTTGTAGTAGATAATGCCATTAATGTGATAACATAAATGATGAATTTATTTGGTTTGTTTATATGCAAATTTGGTGAATAATACGGTGTTCACCCATGAAACAATGTATTCAGTTGACGTATTAGGCATACGCAAATTCAATAGTTGCATCATAAAACTGATGGTAAAAACCTCAAGTCCTCTCTATAATGACAAAACGAATATCCCATAATCAAAGTGAAAACACTTTATGGTCACAAATTATTAGAAATTCAGCCTCTCTAAACTGAGCTCAGATGCAGCCTGTTTCCTGCGGTGATACTTTAGATGTCTCTATAACTCAATTAGAGCCCGCCTGTGGCAAATCAAATTGATTGGACATGGTTTAGAAAATCACACACGTCTAATTAAAGTCATACGCTATGAAGTCTAAAGGAACAATGTAGAGCTTTGAGATATACGAGTAATGAAACATAACTCGAAGGAAGGTTATGAAAACATGACTGAAGTATGAAGTTCACAGAAGCACAGTCATTGTGAAATGGGCATTTGGAACCACAACGATTCCTCTTTCAGTATGACAATGAGCCGAACCACACAGCTATCGACAGCGCTGGAATGGCTTTGGGACAAACCTCTAACCTCCATGAGTGACCCGGCAAAAAAAAAACACTGACGATTTTTAAGCTATTTCACAGACGTTAGGTAAGTGATTGAAACCATGGGCTTGATGACATAATGATTATCAAAGATAAAAGACTGAAATGTATAGTCCACCTTCAACATCAAATACATTTCGGTTTTCACGGTTTATTTCTCAGTTTTTTGTTTTTTTATTGACAAAAAAAATGTCCACTGACATTGATTGATCATAGTAACAACCAAAGACAAACAAAGATCTGATAAAAATAGTGTACGTATAATACTAGTATCAATAGAATGACTAGTCTCAAGTAATGTTTGTCCAAATTGACCCACCCTCTAATACACAACAACTGAATGTGCTTCTTATGTTACACACTTAATAAACACAACATATATTTTGTGTAAACACTACTGAGGAAGGGTCTTGGGATTGGTCTCCGTCCGTCAAATTGTATTCAGATACATGTGTTCCTCCGATTCTGAGGAAACTTTGTTTAAATGACGTGTCTTGCAGATCCAGCATTTACAATATCACACTGCATGGCCAGATGATGTTTATAACAAGCAATTTAACGAGGTATGTCCATCTCGTTAAATTGTACGTTCAACTTACACGCACAATATTTGCTGAGGAAGCATTGCGTCCAACTGTGGGTAATTTGTTATTAGATTTTTAGATTGGAAAAATGATCCAGAACAAATGCGGTAATTTCAGCACAAAAATGTATACTAAATTGAAACGAAATCCATACTATGAACATTCAAAAACCATTGTACAATTAAGCGCAGTAAAAATGCCTAT
This sequence comes from Novumbra hubbsi, assembly GCA_016801125.1. Taxonomy (NCBI): domain Eukaryota; kingdom Metazoa; phylum Chordata; class Actinopteri; order Esociformes; family Umbridae; genus Novumbra; species Novumbra hubbsi. The sequence goes on from JACXGK010001797.1 coordinate 26,065, forward strand.
GAAAAGACACCTGGATAGTGTGAAACTGATAAGTCTCTAGTCAAGTTGTCTGGTCAGCCATTGCTGATGGATCGAGTTTCTAGTGCAAAGCCCTCTTATAGCTGTAAAATGAACTCTATGAAAATTATTACGTATCCTTTCTCAACCATTCAGTAAATGTATCTCCCATATCAAAATACCGTAAAGCTAATAATTATTTTGCTGTGTACTGGGGATCTCAGTGCCGCACTTAAAACAGATGCCTTCATGAAAAGTTGTGGTTTGGACTCAAACGAACACTTCTGTTACACAACTCGCTCAACAAGTAAAAATATTCCACCAACAGATACAACGGAGGAGAGCACAATCCCCAGCCTACGACTATGGCTGAGATTGCATGTGGCCGACTTATCACCAAGGTGTGATCACCAAAGTGTTGTTCAAGTTCAACCCGAAAAGCTTAACCCAATCCAACATGCACCAGTTTACCCAGGCGGCCCTTAGCCAAATTCCACAGCCTTCTGCAGGATCTCTGGGCACTGTCGCTAGGCTGGGACCAATTCAGACTGCCGGCTGCAAAAGACTGTAAGTTATGCCACTGTGCCAGTCTGGAGCTCATGGACATTTTGAACACGCTCTTCTTTTAACTTGTCACACTTGCCTCTAAAGTGAATGAATGAGAAGGTGTTGATCCTGTTCTATTTAGGAATACTGGAGTGGTGGCATCAGGCAATTGGTATGCTTGTCATTGTCAGGGACCGAAGAGTTTAGGACCAAAATAAATATAAACACGCAGTCTCCTCAGAATATTTGATGTTGAGATGTGTCTGTTACTTGTCAACCCTGTGAAGCATTCATTCGGGTTGCAAGCTGACGAGCACATTTCTGATTGTATCCTCGGCAGCACAGGTAACCCTGGGTCTTCTCTTCCCGTGATGGTCCTCATAAGACACTTTTTATCATAAGGCTGGATGGTTTTTGCACTTGAAGAAACTTTCGAAGTTCTTGACATTGGCCGGATTGAATGATCTTCAGGTCTTAGACTAATGATGGACAGTCGGTTTTCTTTGCTTATGTGAGTTGTTATTTCCATAATATTGGCTACTACAGCACAGACATAATGATGTTTTTTCCTTCACCAGATTTCTCATAGTATCGATGTTTCACTATTATTCCACTATGCAAAAATAAAGAAATAATCTTTAATGAGTAGGTATGTCCAAACTATTGACATGTACTGTAAATTCTTTTTTATTATTCAGAAACATACCAACACATTTTTAATAAATACTAGTACATGATATTTTGGCCACATAGTTCAACCATAATTCTTTTAAAAATCTTCCTAAACCCAAAGTTCAGGAAAAACTAATTGACGAGGTGGTTAAACGACTCCTCAGGACAAACGGGACAAATGTGAGCGCTCTGTGTGTGGTCGTACATGCTAGTTAGCACACAAACCTTGTGCCTGCTTATGTGTGAGCACCGTCCCAGAACGCTGCATATGGGTCTTTAGAAGTTGGGTGGCGGTAATCAGGCTGGACTTCTGCGCCGGGGACAGTCCCGAGGTCTTCGGCTTAGGGCTGGACGTGGGACTGCTGCACACACTGGACAGTTCCTGAGGACACAATTAGAAAACACCGCCATCCACGTGATCAACATCAGCAGTTCTTGCTAGAATTCGGGAGCAAGGCTGGAATGATGGCGGGTGCAGTGTACCTCAGAGCCTGAGGGGGACATGGGTACTCTGAGGGCAGGAGAGGAGGGCCTGGCCCTCTCGACGTCAAAGGGTAACTCCCGCCGAGGCTTCTTCTTTTTCTCTGTGTCCAAGTCCCTCAGCTCTCCCGAGTGGCTCTCCGCCCGCATCAGCACCCCCGACAGGAAGTCTGCGATCTCATCCTACGCGGCGAAATATTTATTTGCAGTAAAATACTTTTTTCGTTTGAAACTACTCTACTCGGGCAACGCCGGAAATAACATGGACACGACTTCTTTGCAAGACAAGAAAGAATGTCCAACCTGAATGCAGCGATCCACCATGGTCTGTGTTAGTCCCTCTGATTTCATCTTTGTGGAGTTGATTCTGGAGATATCAGAAACAAAGGTTGACTTTAAACACCGGGAACATATAATTGTCTCTAGTGTTGTGGAAATGTGGTGTGGAAATTGTTATTTTTTGCATATCCCAACTCCCCCTAAGACACAGTCAGAGTGTGGTTGGGGCCAGAATTGGTCCCTTACTGAATAGCCCGGCAGAAAATGACTAAGAAGAAAATCAAGAAAAGGTCAAACCCTGACATTCGGTTTTGGATAAGGTCTGGGCAATGTCTGGATTTACACCAAGTCCCAACCACCTGTCCAAACTTTATTGACAGATGATGTAATCGTTTATTTAACGATCAATGAAGCCCACAGAGGGGTACATTGGCAAGAACAACACAGTGTGTTAACACACATTACTAGTTTTAAAAGCCAGACAAAAACAACAACAACCTAATCAGACATGTTACACTGCCTGCTGCTGTCCACTCTCACTATTTGGCCAATCTGTATTGTTCCTTTGCATTAGGCGCCTTGAATGAGGCTAATCTAACTAAAACATGCGTTTTTGAAACAGGAGTATAGGGCCTCGACAAAAAACCCTACAGTAGATGACCAAAGAATACTTTAACAGTGAAGGAATGCAGTGAATTGATTTTGTTGAAGGGAAAAATTAAAGAATAAAAAGTGACAAAACTCACCTGAGGTTGTCATCAGCTCCCCCCACCACTACCATGCTGTTGTCAGCTCTGAGTTTCTCTCGAAACTCCTCCATGGCCTCTGTGCCACACTGAAGAGCGTTCTGACCAACCACAAACAACACTGGGGTCTTCATGTCTAGTAAGGGGTCATCCACATCCTGCCAGGGATCAATGTAGAAACAGACGCAAAAATTAAAACAGCAAAAAATAATTTCGTTGCATTCTGAAAATGGCAGATGAACGGAAATTCCAAGTTCTAAATTATCGTTAAATAGACTTAACCACAACGCTATTTTGCGGTAACCAATAATTTAAAAAGGACTTTAAAAAAATAATTTGCGCAGTATTCTGTAAGCCTGCATTCTGTAGCACTGGGGGGGGGGGCACTATTCATTTCTTAAGTTAGAAGAATGCAGGTAAAATGATAAGCACAGATTATTTGAAAGCTAATGCAACCTCTGACTCAATACATAAACAACCGGCTTACGACCCACAGAGAAACCTGTCAAATAATGTTAGAACAAAGTGCTGCTTGGTCTACGTGACCTACTCATAAACAAACCTCTAACATAATTCAGACAACCATACTATAGTAAACTAGCAAACTGTAGTGTTTATTGTCGAAATTGACACCCTTGCGTTTATGTACTTCGTGCACCCTGTTGCAAATATAACCGCACTGAGCCATTTCAAGTCCATGGCCATTACTAAATGTTGATTTTGTGTCTATTAACTTTTTCTTTGTGGACTTTCTGTGCTTGGGGTCATTGTCTTGTTGGAAGAGCCACTCATGGGCCAATTTCATCATGCTGGCAGAAATAACCAGTTTTTTGCTAAACTGTCCTGATATGTCGTTCATCATGTCATTGACCCACAGAGTCTTGAATTGAATTGGTATTTGTAGCCATTTGGCCTTCCCATATTGAAAACAGTTTGAATCCTTCCAGTATTGCCAATTTATCACGTATTACTAATAAACACACACTAATCTTGTTTGTTTTTGATTTTGTATAAAATAATAAAAAAAGGAGCATTTTATGGCATTCTAGTGAAGAAATGTTTTCATGAATTCCTGGTTTATAAGTTTCACAAAAGTTTTCAAAATAGCCAATATAAATACAATAAATATACGTTATACATTATATACGTACAGCACATTTTGTATTGCGTTAAGACAAGTCTTGAAGTTAATTATTTGTGAGCAGTTGTTGTCAAGGGCTGTGGTGCTTGTGTGTCGGGAAGGTGCACGTACCACAATGGAATGGAAGAGACTAAACCACATAAAGAGAACATGCAAACAAGTGGACACACCTCTAATCACAATGCCTTAATTAGTAAGTAGAAATATAATCTGCTACATCAAGGAAAAAAATTTAACTATGGACCATCAATGGCCTCCTTACCCCTCTTGGACCACTAATTGTTAGCAGAGGAAAGCCAAGACAAACCACAGCTGTCAGGTACTCCATGAGAGATACCTGAAAGAGGGAAACAACATAATTATTGGGACCAATATAACATTCCCAAATCACAAGTTATAGTTTAAAAGGCTTGACTCTGAATGAACACAAAATGCACATCTTTGAGTGTCACAGAAAATTACTTAATAACTTTGCCTGCTTTTTTCTTTACAGGTAGTCGTCAAGTATTTCGTGACAAGAGAGCAGTATAAAACAAACATATATGCACTCAATCAAACGTATTGAACAAAAAAAGCACAAGCCAACATCAGCTGATGAGCTGCGTCAGCAGGCAGGCTTTGCTCAGATCACACAGGTGTCTCTTCCTTGCTAGTTAGCTACTTTTTGCCTTACAAAATACTAGCTGCTTTAAGAAATTAAACTAAAAGCATTAATTTGACCTCACCCTACTGAATCGCAAGCTGGCTCAACACTCACATTTTCACTATGTCTAACTGCAAGGTTCTGATAAGTCCCTTTTCTGCAGCAAAAACAGATTAAAATGACATGACCATTAATCTCTCTTTTTACTATTGTGCATTAGGGGGACGAATTTCAAATTGTAAAGGCAGTTCTAAAATGATGCTAAAGCCTACTAATGTTAATTACTGTTACCCAACCACCTAGGCTACACTTCTCTTCACAAATATAACAACTGACAGTTAGTACAGCCAAATATGTATGTATGTATGCATCCAATCCAGATCGTTTTTTAAAATGCAGTAGGTATAATAACACTTAACGTGGCATAAAAATGCAGGTAATATGTAAATACACAAAAAAAATTTAAAAAAATTGTTTTGTTTTACCGGTGAATCCGTGATTCTCAACTGCACATTGTGGAGCTGGCTATTGTGGAGCTCACCAGTGCACTAAACAGTTGATTTCAAAACACAATGCTTTGGCTATGACTCCGATTGACATTATTTTTCAGCCTCATGATGCCCTGGTTTACAGTCCTTGTTGATTAAAAAAATGGAAATAAAGATAATGCTCTTAAAAAAAGCATTCTTACATGACAGGCAATCAACGCTCCCACATTCCAGCCAACCAAGATAATGGGTTTGTGGGGGAAGTGACTGTGGACCTGTGCAGAAATACAAAAAAGCAAATAAACAAGCATAATATGACAACCACCTCTATGAAAAGGACTGGAGTTGAGAACCACCGGTCTAGACCATTTGCTAGCAAAATCTGCTACAGACTTATAACAACCTTACCTCCATGACTTTGGCCCTGACAGTGCCCAACATGTGCTCCAGACACTGAGTGATGCCCACGTTGGCTCCACTGTTTACATGGGTATTTACTGGGATGACCTGAGGTACACGTTTGTGCATTCATTAAAATATTTTCACAAAAGCCATTTTGGTACGCATGAAGCTCAATTATGCTCTCTTAAGATAACAGACCTTTCCAAAACAGGAGAGTTGTGACTGCCAAAATCGCATTCGGCGTGAGGTAGAAAGAGCAGGATTGATGGGCCCTGATGGTGCAATTAAGATGAGTGGGGAGCCAGGAAGCTTGCTCTGCCAGAAAACAAAGACATATTTGCATCTGGTCATTATCATATCTACGCATTTCATTCACAAAGACAAGAACAAAACATTTGAAAAGCATTCGATTGGCATCATAATATACTGTAAAGAGCTATATTAAGGCGGTATCATCCCTTTTATCCATACAATTGTTTTGAAATCAACTGGTTCCGTCATTCAATGGCGTCTTGGACAGCAACACATTCGGAATGCTCCCGGCACCACAGACATGAGGTGGGTGATACAGTAGAGCAGTCAGACTCATACCGGTTTGTTATGAGAAAGAACTCCCACGGCAGGGTCCCAGGGCCTCTTCAGGAGTAGAGACAGGGCTTCTGCACCAGCGGCTCCCGTCTTAACTGACGACGTCAGCAGCATCCTGTCAATCAGCGAGGGCAACTGCACCGAGAGGGACGATTAGACATCTCGGACCGCGGAAACAAGCCTACTCTCCCAGGTACATATTGCATTCCACTGTAAAGGAACGAGAATACAGAGAGAGAATAATGGGTACCTTGCTCTTGAGTGTCTGCAGTACGTCCAGATAGGCAGCCAACATGGCCAGACTTAGAGACTCTATGAGGGTGCCGTGTAGCCACTGGGTCAGTTTGGTGTCCCAGTTGACACTGGCCAGCGCATGCCGCACCTTCCGGGCACATTTATCCACGGCAATCCTGCGCAACACTGGCTCATTAGAGGCCTAGGAGTCAGAATATAAAGGCCATTAAAAAGGGACCAGTTTAGAAGGGCAAAAAAAGAAAATAAGCAAAGGCATTTTACTCACGTTTTCATTAGCTAGCCGGGCCAGTCTTTCAGCTTGCAAAGGCTTCAGCACCTTATTAAACAACTTGTTTTGAGCTACCGACCATCCAGCCCTGTAATGCGAACAGCGATGAAGTCTAAGAATGACCATGGTTGGCAAGTGATATTGAAACAGATTAACCATATTTGAAAGTGTAAAAAGAAAACAGAGTAAACACTGCAATGAAAAGCCAGAAGTCCTTAGAAAAGAATATGATTATTGGAACACAACGGGCCTATTCAATAGGTCTATTCAAACGGAGGGCTCGGCAGAGCCCACTCACTTGTTGATGTGTTCTTCCCAATCATCAGGGGGTGGAGGGCCATCAGCAACAGTTCGAGCAAACAAAACATGTCGCTCACACTCCTTCATAACACTGCGTGCTTTCTGATTGTCATAGAGTGGAATAGGTGTAGGTGTGACAGACTCCACGTCTATTGACAGGTCCGATTCCCTGGCAAAAAAAAACAAAAACATAGTAAACATATCTTGAGAATTTAAACACATAGCACTTGCTTCATTATTTCTCAAATCAAGAGAAAAAAAACACTGAGTTTGCCCCGGGACCAACAAACACGATTTCTTTGTAAGGATTCTTTGTAAGTGTGGACAGCATCGTTAGAGAATTGAGTCATTTGTAAGGATTACGAGGGTTGCCACTCACGAAGTGAGCTCAGGCTGGCGACGGGCAGCGACAAACAGCATGCGTGTGGGCCGGGCACTGCTGGCGTCCGGGTGGGCATTCCATGGCTTGGCATAGCTGTGGTCCAAGAACACCAAGTCCAGATCGCGCTCGTGGACGGACAACTGGAACAGCAAGGATGTACTCATCCTCCGCGCCGATGTCTGGAAGTCCCTGTCCCCACCTCGGTGCATCCTCTACTGGGGCCACCAGGCCCGTACAGCTCTGAGATAGGGTGGGGCATTCAACCCCGGCCTGACCAAGGAATGACCAATATGTCATCACTATTACCAGGCGTCTTCATTGTGGCTATAATCTCATTCCATTTCACCTTTATAACTCGGTATGCCGAATGAGAACTCATTGCACAGACTTATACGGCGCTAGCAGGTGCAGTGACCAGGTTGTTGCTAGGGAAATTTGAGTAAGGAGTGACAGTGTCGAGTTTGAGAAACAGCGGGGACCTAAAAAAGCTTGACAGACAAAAGAAGTGTTGACTTGAGGAACGATCAGTGTGTCAGAGCAGCTTTCTATCGTGTAAGTGGGTGTTGAGGAGCTAGGTGGTTGGGGATTTGCTTAAACGCAACTTGTATATTAGCTGGAGGAATGCTTTGCGACCAGTTTACCAGAGTGTAACAATCTCAGGATGTGTTTAGGGGCACTGGGGCCTATGCAGATGGAGGCATAGTAAACTATGCAAAATATATTAGATTATGAATAAGCGGCAACCATGTAAATTACGTAGTCAAGTCCCAGTACATTTATACTTTGCGGCATAGGTAAACAATGCCTTGTTGCAAAACAGAAACGTGGCCGGGAGGTGGATCAAGAGTGAACAATCCAACAAAAAACAAGATACATATAGGTGTCAACATTTGCTAACTCTAATGCAATGAGATAAAACAATGTGTGGAGCAGGCAGAGAGAGGTAATTCAAGAAATTAAAAGTAGTTGGAGATCAAGGAAGGAACGTTGTATTTGAGTTAAATACACTATATACCCAAAAGTAAGTGAACACCCCTACTAACTATTGTGTTTCAGCCTATTTCTCATAGGTGCACAAAATCGCCATAGATAAACAACGAAAAGCTCAGTGACTTTTAACGTGTTACTGTCACAGTATCCCACAAGTCAGTTCGTAAAAATTATGCCATACTAGATCTACCCCGGACAACCGTAAGTGACAAATGTGCGCCTTCTACAATAAAGCATTAAACAACTTTTAATGCAACGTTTAAAAAGGTGCGGTGTCTCCTGATTCAGGAAATAGTCCTTCAAACACAACGAATCGTTTGCGAACGACACATCACAAGTAGTAGCAATTATTTGTTTAACAAGCAAGACGATGTTAATAGCATCTACAACAACATATATTGTCATGCACGGCAGAGCGCGAGGCTATTTAAAAAACATAAAAAAATATAAAATATACTGAAGTCTTAATAGTATCATTGGCTTTATTGACATTACGTTTCTACAGCACAGTCAGTGGCTAGCTATATTAGCTAGTTGGCTAACCAGCTATGTTGGCTAACCAGCTACATGGCCTTCATCATCCAACGTTACTGTAGGTAGCTAACATGTTATATACACAGAGGTACGATTTATACGTTCTTTGAGAATAACACCTGATCGTAAAGTGTAGTAACGAAAGTAACTACATAAGTAGGAAATGATCTGACAATGCGAGCTACGTAACATCATTAGCAAGCTAAACGCAGGTTAGCACGCGCGAGTCGCATAGATTACTTACCTTATCATACTATAGCCATTTATAGCAATACCTGCTTGTGATCTAAATCAAATTCCAAAAGTAAAATAAAACAAACTTCAAATGGGGAATTCCTAGTAAAAGTGTGTGCAAACTGAAAGACTCGTTCACCTTATTCACGCAGAACAGAGCAGTGGGAAAGAATGAAAAACGCAAGGTTTGGATTAGGGCAGGCCTACGCTCACAACATTCCACTTCTCCTCTCTGATTGGTCAGTTTACAGAAGCGGTAAACCCTCGTTTCTGAATGTCTGCAACTTGCGAGCTTCTAGATTCGTGGTGGTCTACGTTTTCTATCTACTTATGTTCACTTAGGATCCAGTGGGTCATGAAAAAAACGCATGCCAAGCAATTTCCTTCCTAGACCTGACACACACGGAGTATTTTACGTGTTATGAATCAGCTGATTTGAGCAGAGTTGCGCGCATAGACGCGACTAAATAGACTTGCTTTCTAATTTTAAGAGCTGTGACGGGGTAGAGATGTTGATCGTCGCGGCCCGTCTGTACCCATCATAACCAAGCCAAAATCCGATTGGCTGAAGAGTTGATCCGCCTTCAAAATCAATTCCTATGTTCTATTTATTCCAGGCACTCGAAGCCAGCCATAATAAACGTTGACTTCCCGAATACGACTCCTAGAGATATAGAACAATCCAGAGTACATGATTGTGAATCATGGTAAGTCGTTTTTTAAAGTCATAATGACATTCAGGGCATTGGAAGAGTGAGGTCATAAACTTTGATGCTGATTTACTGGAAACTGTAGGCTATATCCTAACTGTACATGGCGTTTCAGTTGTGTAGTTTGTTTATCAAAACAAACATAAATAGACATAAATACTGCCAAATTGATCTTTTGAAAGCCCAACATTTGCGCTAAATGATTTGCTATATATATCTATGTTATAATTGTTAAATGGTTGGCTTAAGGCTTATTCACTTTTAATGTTGTTATTCCCTTTGGTGTAGAGGTCCTTGGCTCTAGTTGTAATCCTGTGTGCACTGCTTTCACTGTCACATGCTTACTGCTACGTAAAGACTGATTTAAAACCAGGTAATGCGTCCAAAACTCTACATAAAAAAGTGAATGAAGTGGAAATCAACATGAACTGAATTTAAGATGTTTTCCTTTCGGACAATTGTTTTCATTTCAGAATGAAAGTATATTGAAATATTAAAATGTTTTGTGTGGGAACAGAAATCTACAGTAAGTGTTAAATGGTTTTTCTTGTTTAGGTATGACCCATTGTCTTGACGATAAGGACAAGACATGGCATGCTGTAGGGTCTAGATGGAGAAACAGTGCCTGCATGGACTGTAATTGTGATTCATGCTGCACAGGGTAAGTACTCTGTTCTAACTTGAGTACACACATTTTTGGGTCCACATCCCTCTGGAATCCCAGACTGTTTCTAAAAAAATATTATTCATCTCGTTTTTGCACTTTATTATTGTTGTTAATTTTATTATTATTTATTAGGATGATTCATAATAATTTCCCTATCATCATTATTATTATTTATTAGAATACATATGTGCATTTACATCTTACTCAGTAGAATTCTTTAATTGCAGATATTTTACTCCTGTACGTTTTCCTGATGATTGCAAGAAAGAGTGGGACCAAAAGGCATGTCAATTCAATGTTGTTAAAAAGAATAATCCCGCTATTTCATGCCCTATCTTTGCCGCTACTGGGAAGTGATGCAAGCTAGCCAATCCCCCCAAATAATTAGCTAATAAATATCTACAGTCACTTTCATTTTCCTTCCCAGCCATTTTGTAGATGTGCTGTAGAGATCACAATCTTTAGGTCTTAATTGGAACCAATGTTTGCCTGCAAATGCTAGTCAGAGGGTTATAAAAATAAATATTTTTTCTCCCTTTTAAATTTGCAAGGCACATTTGTAAATAAGAACTTGTTCTCAGTGTGTTTGCCATGAATATAGAATATAATAATAGTGTTAAATGTCACTGAAATGCTATTCAAATTATATATATATATATGTAATGTCATTTGTAAAACAGTGGCATACCTAGTCTTGTATCATGAGCTTTGTACATTTCATTGTAACATTATTTGCCTTGTCTTGAATTCCTGTATATTAACACACACCATTTACAGAGAGTGTTTGTTTTAGATTGTTGACCTTTTCTTTTCGTTTGGAAAGGCTCTGTTCACGTAGACAGAAAAGGCACTGATAAGCACATGGGTCCAAATGTATCAGTTGTGTGTAATGTTTTATGAAATTATAGTATATGTGAAGATGGAAGGATTTGGGCGCACATATTTTTTGGGGGACATGCATACATACATATACAGTGCTTTTCTAAAGTACCCCTTACAGACCCTGATGAATTCTCTCTGATTACAGATTAACAAATGGTATATCTAGGTCTAGGTAACCTTTAGTATCCCTAAGAGGCAATTGGTTGCATAGCCAGCAGTACATTAAACCAACATCACAGTCAACCACACAACAAATTCACATGCAAAAAAACAAAATTACTTTATGTTATTCAAAATGCCCATAGCAGCAGGCACAAAATAAATTGTACATTTTTATTATATTATTCATACATGGATCCTGCAATTCATGGAAACGACATGCATACATGGATCCTGCAATTCTGGAAACGACATTGTCCAAGTCTTGCAGAATAGTCATTTTTAGTAATAGTCAGACATAACGGAACCCTCAGTGTGCAAATAGTTACTTTCAAATCATCTGTCCATTTCCTGTTCCTGATCATTTAAGTGAACTCAAATTAATAAATCATGTTTTTAGTGAGTGTTTTCTATCTTCATACCGGCCATGAATCCCATGTGGTGGTAAAGCAATGACCACCTACCTTGGCTGAAAGAGAGGCCTGCAGATTTCTGAAATTCATTCCTGGTTTCTGCGTGAGATTTGGGATGCTATCTTGCTTTGCTTTTGGAAGGATATTTGGCCTGAGGGCCACTCCTTGTAAGATTCACTACTTTTTCTTTTGGGACAACCTGGCTCTGACTGGTTAAGCCAATAGAAATGTATGCGTTACCCTTTCCAGGCTGATATGCATCAATAAATGTTTACAATAGGTGTTTAGGAATTTCTTCTGATCGTAGCATGTTTTGGCAACTGAAATTTCCCGTTGACAACTCGAATGGCAAACAATTTGATTTACATTGGGCTAGACCAAATCAAGTCGTATTGTTTACCAAGGTATTGAAACTCCAGACCCGAATAATCAATTTCCTTTATTTTAGGGGTGGAATCACTTTTTCACACCTGAAAACTGCTTGTTTGATTACCTAGCACACCAAACCAAAGCCCACCAAATCATGCACCTAACTTAGTCATATGTAATTTAAGTCTCGCTAGAAAATTTGAATAAATACAATGAAGTGTTACAACCAGAGGTAACAAAAAGATGCTTTGCAGATCAAATGCAGCACGCTATGGTTTAGTGTACATAAAAGCTACTGTTTCACATATGTTTCCATTTGTTTTTATTTAACCCATAGCTTTGTCACAAATTGTTGCATAATGTTCACTCTGGCCTTGGCAAGGTAACAACTTGCAAAAAAATTGTACACTAACCTAAACAATGTGATCAGCTTCGTGTAAGAGGAAAATTATTTTTACTTACAATCAGTGACATAATTAATCATTCAAGTACAAGGTGAGAGTGAAAACCTGCAGACACTCGGCCCTCCGTGGAACCGGTTTGAGAGCCCTGCACGTTATTGAAAAAGAGCATCAGGCAGACTCATGCACTTTCACCAATGTCCTTCATAATGTATTTGATATGTAGACTAATAAATGGCATGCTTTTCCAGAACATATTCAGGTTGTGACTGGTGTGTCTATTCCACCCCTATTACTCATATGAAACATACTAACACAAAAGAGCTCACCAATTGTATAACATTCGTATAACAGATTTTCAACACATCCTGTTTCCACCACACTTGATTTGTTTTGTATTCAACATTACCCACAGAAAAACTGCATGGAAATGTTACTGGAGAAAGAAAAGATGCAAGAGGACTTTCCAGGTAGAATCATGTTTATGGTTGGACTGCAAAACCAAGAAAGATCTAAAAGGGAATCAATAATATAGATACTAATAAGCAAACTAATTTATTAACTACAACTTCCATATAAAAACATGTCAGTGATCCTTTTGCAGGTACAAGTTAACTGGCTAAATACATTTTTGGGGAGTTCCCAGATGATTTTATATTCCATTAAAAATTGCAGATACATAGTCTTAAAAGCTCTGGGTCTACGACTTCAGCAAACACCCAGTTAACATCTCAACAACCAAACCTTTGGTTACTCACAGTTAAACTAACAAATAAGGGTGTTTTGATTTTTGGATTGAGTACCCATATCAAAATACAGTGACCTTTTTGGATTCCAGCAACTTCTCAAATACACAATCAATCACATTTGAATCAAAAGATAACATCACAATACACAATGGATATCAAGTGTACACACGTTTACGTAAAGCAGGATGAAATAACTACAAATCATGTCAGATCTTAGGTAAGAGCACATCTATGTAGCTAAGGCATTACATTATTAATTGTTATCGTTTCTTCAGAGACAATGATCGATGTTTTACATACGGTTGGTTACAAGATGTTATAAAAGTTCTGAATTTGAGTCTGTAAACTTGATATCCACTGTTAAGGCTATATAACATGTAAGAAAAACACACTAATGAGAAAACACAAAAAGGTTGTCCCAATTAAGGTGGCAGGGCAATGGCTAGATGAAATGTGTGCTGATAAAAACTAGTTTGTATGTTTAGAAGTAAACTTATTGTAAAGACCCAACAGAACCTCAGCAACGAGGCAGAAAAAGTTGAATGCTGGTACAGTACAAAAGTCAATGACAGCAACATTTTGCCTAAAAAGTACTACAGGCGATCCCAATTCATCTTCATGGTCCATGCTTAGGAAATTTCTTTGTTAAATTGGGTCACTCAGACAACTGAATTTGACCAAACACATGATTTTAGCCTGAGCAGTCAATCAACCAACCCAAATAGTTTTTTTCTATATGAGGTCTGTCAAACAACAAGGGCCGTAATCAAGGTATATTTATACAAGCTGCTGTGTCTAGCAAGTGACTTACAACAATGGATAGGTATAACAATGGATAGGTATAACAATCCAACAAGGAATGTGTCTATTCTAAGCACTGCACAGGTACTTGGAGGACTATGGCTTGGAATGATGCATCAATAGTAATAAACAATTCTCAAATTACATTAGATAAATGTTTCTAGCTGCCTAAGAAAAAAGATTGAAACCCCGTATCATTCCTTCAATGAAAAAACAGAACTTCAGTAAGGTTTTCATGTCCTCTATCGACTCTTTTGTCAACTAATAGCAGAATTAAATTTAAAATCAGACAAAATAATTGTGCATAATAAAGTTATAAGCACTGGTGATCCTCATTCAAAACAGTTCCAGCTCAGGGAACTCTCAGGCTTTTCTCCAGTTTGACTATTGCATTCAGTCCAGAAACTCTAGAATCCAAATGCTGACATTACTGCCAACCCTTACGCTGTCACCAATACAAAACAAGAATGTCCCAATGCCTTCCAACGTGTAACCAGAGCGTGAGATACAGTAGTTGTTCATAGTACAGAAAAAAACATTAAAAAGGGCCTTGGCACAGGACACAGAATCAGTAACTTATCTCTTTGCTCTACTTGGCACAGTACATGTCTGTAACCGCTGATCTCTGTTGAGTGTCTGCGTCTGGGCGTCTGCGTCTGGGCGTCTGCGTCTGGGCGTCTGCGTCTGGGCGTCTGCGTCTGGGCGTCTGCGTCTGGGCGTCTGCGTCTGTGCGGGTTTGTCTGTCTGTGCGGGTCTGCGTCTGGGCGGGTCTGTCTGTCTGTGCGGGTCTGTCTGTCTGTGCGGGTCTGTCTGTCTGTGCGGGTCTGTCTGTCTGTGCGGGTCTGTCTGTCTGTGCGGGTCTGTCTGTCTGTGCGGGTCTGTCTGTCTGTGCGGGTCGGTCTGTCTGTGCGGGTCGGTCTGTCTGTGCTGGTCGGTCTGTCTGCCTGTGCGTGTGTGTGTGTCTGTCTGTATCGATTTGGGCCCTTACTATGGTATTTCACTCTACTGTCACAGATTTGGCCAGGTTCCTTGGGAAATCCACCTACAATGAGAAGAAAATTACATTTCTTAATTTGTTGCAACAAGTCTAATGTACACCTCTATATCAAGGCTTACAGTAAAAGTAAAGCTATACTATTTTCATGATTCCTTCAGCCTTGAGACACATGATATGGAGTTAATAAAACTCTACTGTCAATGACAGCGTTTTGGATATTTCACCCTAAATAAATGATTATTGCCAGCATGCACACACCATACAAAGTGTCTAAAAAGTGTCTGAGTTATGTATCCTCAATATTAGCATAGCTCCACGGGTGCCGTCTGCCATGTAGAGCTGTGTGTGCTGCGTGGGACCCCATCTGGGTGCCAGGGCGGTACTCACGTCAAAGCCCCGGAGCACAGCCAGGTGGAAGGAGAGCAGCTGCAGAGGAATGACGCTCAGGATGCCCTGCAGACAGTCCACGCAGTGCGGCACTTTGATGGTGCGGCTGGAGCTCTTGGCCGTCTCGTAGTCGTCCTTGTCACAGATCACAATGGGTCTGCCCTGTAAAGCGAACCGCGTTATGTTCTCGGCAAAGCACCGCAGCATACCCTTACCATTACACTGGATTTGACGGGTTTTGGTTCTTCCTTGAAAAAGCCTTATCTGACTTACATACATAGTCATGTGTAGATGTGTGAGAGTGGATAATGTCACATAGAAAATAACTCCTCCCTTTGAGGTACATTAGGTATTACTGTACAGCGGTACAGTAATCTCTAACAAATCTAACATGTCAGTTGTGCATGAAGTTCCTAATATCCATGTAATTTGTGTTGTGTATTCATTAAACACCAGAAGGTAGGTGATCACTAAAGCACTGGATGGAAATGTATAATTGAGAGCGAGATTCACATCTAGATAACATAACTGGCGACCAGCTGCGGGGTGGACAGCAAACGTGTGTTGAGACGTTGCCCGTGTGTCCGTCCTTACCGAGCGGGCCACCACCTGCTGCAGGGCGTTCTGACACTTGGTGTAGGTGTGGTCTCTCATGATGATCATGATCACAGGCATGAGCTTGTCAACCAGCGCCAGGGGCCCGTGCTTCAGTTCCCCAGCTAGGATGCCCTCGGAGTGCATGTATGTGATCTCCTTGATTTTCTGCATGGGACAAACACACAACCCCTCTGTCAGACGGGAAACCATAACTGCCACTACACATTCAGGGACACAAAACCGCATACGTCAACATCCCCTCGATGTAAGAGGGCAAAAGATTTGTTTATTTCTCTTAAATTCTACAAGTGGCCTAGAATATCCTGAAGTACTGTATCACACTGATTCATAACCTGATGTAGTTGAGAAAGGGGATACCAGTGGCATTCAGATCTATAGAGACGGCATTGCTTTAGGAGGGGATATAGAGGTGGCTGTGCTGACCAATGCTCCTTCTAGGCAGGTGGCATAGTGATAACCCCGGCCCATGATGAGAACACTCTTTTGCTGGTACAATTCTGTGGCCAGCCTCTGGATCTCATCATCAAGACTCAGCACCTCCTTGATCAAATCTACAACAAGGAAGGTGAGGGAGGAGGGAGAAGCAGCAGGAAAAAATATATAAAAGCAGTAAAAAAAGGTGGTAATGTTAGTACATTCAATTAGATTTCAGTTAACCCACGGTGTGGATGGCATTCTACCCAGGTGGCATTAGGATGTCTACACAGACAGGAAACTGAAAATAAAATCAGATTTTCAAAGTCCTACATACTTGCAATATTTGGCTTATTCAAATTGTCAGCACAACCACGCACTGTGCCTAATGTTATAAACTTTGACAGCGCAAAGATTTCATACAAATGGTTCATTTTTGTCATCTTGGACTCAATTGCATCAAATATGGTACTGTCAACAGTTACTTTTAGAATACAACAACCTTAACTGCATGGCAACAAGAGCTGCATGGTAATCGTCCCCATGCAGCTCTTATGTTATGACTAGTGCTATTTTTGTTTATGGCAACAGGAGTAACTTCTAATCATAAGTTACATAACATCGGAAGGACAGTAGCTACAGCAATTACGATTGTCTTTATTGCCAGCCAGGGCAATACGGCCCTGGGTATCTCTGGGAAAACAAGACATCTTTATCTTATCTACAACTTTGTTATCAAAGAAAACAAAATAATTGTTTTGATGGCTTTAAAGAGCCGATAAGGAAGATAAATGTGGAGGTTTTGCCATTTATATAGAAAATAAATAATTCTCTCTGTTATTCTGCAAAAAACTTGAGTAAATAGCCTTAAACTTTTAATTAGGAAACATAATGCTAATGTATGTACAGTCATGTGAAACAAATAGGACACACAATGAAATATTTAGTTCTTTAAGAAATATGGACATATACATATTTGATCTTCTTTCAAACGATATCTATAGACAATGGTGATGTAATTGAACCAAAAACAATGACATTTTAACCATGATATAATTTATTTAACAAATATTTACAAAGATGCCATTTCCTACTGAGGTTAAAATATTGTTGTTTTTGGTTCAATTACATCAGCTTTACCTACAGATATTGTTAGAAAAAACATAATATTTCTTAAAGAAATATATATAAATATTTTATTCAATATAATATCACATGACATATTGCATTTGGAGTCAGTACAAGGCAATGCCTTGGTAGCGCGCGTGCGTGTGTGTTCTGGGCTACCTGGCAAAACTCTCAAGCCTTGGATGATCTCATTTCGTCGTGGCTGCATGGAGATTCTGTCGTCACACATCAGCAGCGCAAACATAATCAGAGCCACAAACTGACTAGTATAGGCCTGCAAAACGACAGAACAGACACGGTCAGATATACTGCATGCTTAACGTTGCTCCAGTACTTACAAAAAGCTGAAGCTAAAACCACTGCTCCAACACAAATGTACCCCATGTCATTTCCTCCTATTCTCCATAACCCATGCTGGCCCACTGCATCTACAGGATCCATTTATGTGTGTTAAAACATTGCGGGATTCCCACCAATTTACCCCCCCTGCGCAAAGGCCACTTTCATGGATAAAACAAAGATGGACATCAACCATGTCTGGACAGGTCTGCTGTGGTCTCCCCACCTTGGTGCTGGCCACGCCTATCTCTGGCCCGGCGTTGATGTGCACTCCGCAGTCAGTCTCTCTGGAGATGGAGCTGCCCACTGTGTTGGTGACACCCACGGTCAGGGCTCCTCTCTCCTTACAGTAATGCAGGGCCATCAGGCTGTCAGCGGTCTCACCTGCATACAGTGGTAGCGAAACAATAAACCGAGTTTAGTCGATCCGGAAAACAATATCTCATTTGGGACAGTGGATAATGCCTGGTCAATATCAATTCAAAAAGATTTGTATAAAAAAAAAAAAAGAGAAACTGCTTTGGGTCCTTTGTCATAATACTTGTTTGACACGTTGTTGTAGATCTATTGTGCTACATGATGATACCGACACACCCTCTTGGAGAGAGAAAGACAAATTTTGGTAAAGCTTCCACCTGACTGACTGATGAAGAAGCAGACATCGTCACGGAATACTGGTGTGTTTCTGTCCAGGAAGTCACTGGCTAGTTCAACCATAACAGGCAGCTCAGTCAGCTCCTCCAGTACCTGGCGGGTCTGTGAGGGGAAAGGTCAACCACTGAATCAAACAATACATCCACCATTGAATCAAACAATACATCCAGCATTGAATCAAACAATACATCCAGCATTGAATCAAACAATACATCAGCACTGAATTTAACAATGCATCTAGTAGTGAATCAAAAATAACACCCACTAAATCAAACAACACATCAGGCTCTGAAAAACATGTTTCCAAATTAGATCAGCAACTTATTTCGGTCCTAATGTTTGTTTTTCCTAACTGGGAGTAAACTAGTGCCTGAAGCACCAACATCCCTGCGTTAAACAAAAGGTAATCTGGTACTCACTGCCACCCCAGCATGGTAGCTAGTGCCACAGGCGATAAGAATGAGTCGTCGACACCTCTGGATCTCCTTGATGTGATCTTTTAGTCCGCCAAGGGTCACTACGTATGTACAGAGAAATAGATCAACAGGCAGGAATGAAAGGGCCCTTTTTTCCATAAGCCACGAGGATACTTGTGTGATGAGTAAGACAGATATGCAATCGGGCAATGTGTGTATAGAGAGCATTGTGTTATAACTTCAATATTTTGTGACCGTTCACATCACACGGGAGAGGTCAACTTACCCGTATTGTCGTCAAAGTTGACCCTTCCTCTCATAGTGTTGACCACAGACTCCGGCTGTTCAAATATCTCTTTTTGCATGAAGGAGCTGTAGTTACCTGAAACACACAATGCATTTGCTGTAATCTTCCCAATTGCAATCTGCTGTGTCACATACCCTGTAAAATAATGGCGAAACTGTATATTGTTTTACGAACAAGCATTTATAGTGCAGAGTGCAGTCAAGTAGGTTCTGACAGTAATAGACTGTATATAGGTGGATTCATGACAGCGCCATCTTCCTTACCCTTCATGATCTGCTGCAGCTCCATCTGTAGGGTCTGGATGGCGCGAGCAGGGTGGTCTCCGGCAGTGCGCTTGATGCGGTGGATGGAGAGCCGTCCGTCCGACACTGCTGCCACATCATCATCCTCCAGGAAGATCACCCGATTGGTGTGCTCAATCACCGCACTGCATGCCCGAACAAACAAGCGACACTCAGTCCAAAGTTGTTGGGATTCAAATGGGAAAGTTAATATTTCCCACTTTCGGGAGGGAAATCACTACCAAATGCATTTTTAGACTAAGATCCGAAGAGAGTAAAGCAGATACCGATATAAACGGAATGGTGGATGGTGGTCTCAGAGACAATAGTTGATGAAGTTTGTGGCATTACACATGCAAATAGCTAGTAAATGGCAACCAGGCAAAACGTTTGCCAATACTGCAGATCCAATAGGCTCTGATCCAGATCGCTGAGTCCCATCTCTTCCTGCACTGTGGGTAACATTGGCTATGCCATAAGGAGTCCAACCTGGCATCAGAAGCAAAGTAGTACTCCACAGACTTCTTGTCCTCAGCAAAAAGTGTATGGCAGGTGTCCTGTTCCATCCTGGGCAGGGAGGGGCAGCTCTTCTTGTCCTTATTGGCTGGGAAGATGTAGTCACGTGTATTAGACACACAACAGGACAGAGCCCCTCGTCTTCCATTGTGACTCACTGACACTGAAAGCAGTAACCTTTCTAACTTACCTGACCGGTACAAGATAGGAATGTGATCTGTCGACAGCTTGTGGTCACTTTTCACCCCGATAAGGAGAGGACCTCCCCTCCTATTTACATACAAACAGAAGAAATTACAAAGTCAGATATACCGAACAATTAAACATTAATGAATGGTATATTTGTACACTGTACCGTGTTCCTACAGCCTCTCCAGGGTAATGGACACTCTTGAAGACCAGTGCAAAAGCACCTTCCTAAGAGATAAGATAAAACAGTAGAAATAAAACAGGGTTAACCATGAGACAAGCTGTAAGGCCATCTTGGGATGTTTATAGAACAAGCAGAAAGATTAAAAGGCTCATACCAGTTGCTGTGTCACTCTCTCCACCAGAGTAGCAAAGCTGAGGTCTTCATTCTCACGGTTGTCATACATGTACTTCACCAGCTTGGCAATGGTCTCTGTGTCTGTCTCAGACTCAAACTCATAACCCTTACTCTCCTGTAGAATAGTTGTTAGCGTCAGTCATGAAACACGCAATCTGGTCACCTTGATTAATGAAAGAAACAGACTAGTACAAAAAATGTTGATCTGCTCACCAGGAATTTCCGCAGGTCTTTGTAATTTGTAATGATCCCATTATGAATGACAATGAACTCTAAAAGGACAAGTATATAAATATAAACACTTCAATAATAAAAAACATCCCTCATTTTATTGTCAATAGTCAGGCAATACAAACATAGAAAAGTAACTGAACTTTTAGTGTCGTTTTAAAAGCTCTTAAAGTTTGAAATATTACAATCCAAATAATAATTTCTGTTGGAAACTAGCTAAAATGTAGGGAGTGGGTGGCATCTAATACCCTGCATTGCAGTAAAGCTGCATCACTGCAAACCAATCGGGCCATACTGACAGTGCCTGATTATTATTGGACCTTTCTGAGTGCTGATTATAACCAGACATGGTCACAATCCTGAACTCAACACAATTAAATAGTGTGGGGAGATGGGGGACATTAAAACATGGTTTGGGAATATGACATCTAGCGGAATATGTAGCCTATAGCGAATCGGTAATAGTACTAAAAGTGTGAGGAATGTGTGTAGTACTGACTGACCGTTACTCTTGTCAGACCTATGTGGGTGGCTGTTGAGGGGGCTGGGGGCACCGTGGGTAGCCCAGCGGGTGTGGGCGATGCCAAGGTGGACGTCGAACTCCACATCCATGTCCAGATCCTGTTGCTCTGTGGGGCAAAATGGGCAAACTGCTCAAAAGCCAGCGTCATACATTCATGACCCGTTCACTTTGCCTGCATTCTCAGGAGAGAAATCGATGCACTTATCAAATCATCTTTACAATGCTGACAGCGGGCACGGCCAAGCCCTTCAAGAATCATCCCATGTAATCTTACTGGTGATCTCGTCATCGAGAGCCTTCACTTTCCCACTCTGCTTGATCAGTTGAATACAGCGGGCGTTGGCATCCCATTCCTTGCCATTCCCTCCATCGATGCCAACCCCTGGCAAAGAGATCAGAATTATTTCCACAGAGTAGGTAACGGACAGTGGCTTCACGCACGCAGCCGTTCCAGATTGACCATTGCATAACTATGTTGATATCAGACAGAGCGTACACATTTTCTGTCAAGGCCTCATGCATTTCAATAGGAACTTGAGACTGAAAGTGATGCTGCCCGCCCATGTTTCACAGAAGGGATGGTTCTTTGGCACAAATCCAATGGTACATCATCCAATCATATTGCTTTGTCATCATCATTATGCCTTCACTATGACTTATGACATTTTCATGTCAGATCACACACTGCTAAAGAACCATGTTTGTATATCAAACTGATTGAAGATAATGTATATCAAAAAAGATTGAAGATAATGTTTCTTGAGTAGTGTCATCATATATATATATATATATATATATATATATATATGAAGTGATTTCACTCACCAGCAGAGTCATAGCCACGGTACTCCAGGCGGCGCAGGCCTTTGAGGAGGATCTCTAGGATCTCCCTGCGAGTCCGTGGCACATGGTAGTTCAGATAGGCAAAGATTCCTGCCAAGACAAACCATAAGAAGAGACCAGATTTGACCTTGGAGATCACAAACAATGTTATACCGTACAGCAAAGGAATTTCATTCCAACTGGTGTGCATACCAAGGCTAATAATCAGTAATAATGTTTTCATTGGTCTGTGTGGTCTCATGTAAGGCTAATTAAAACATCATGTAAAATAAAACCAGCTCTGGTACCATGTCATGTACTAAGGATTGCATCCTGCTATTGTGCTTTCTGATGAGAAGAGAGACAGGACCACTCTATGCTATGTTCCTGCGCAGATCAGAAAATTATAGCCCAACCAGGAAAACATTTATAAAGTCAAGTCTGGACGCACGGATGTTGTCTTTCTTTATCTTATTTATGACCAATTAGGTATCTGTACCTAGCTTGACTGTTATAGCAACCATCAGTAACCACTCAAACAATTGCTCATCTGTTACAAATATAGCTAGCTCCCACAATTCCTTATTAATATAAATGTTACCTTAAAAAAGAACGAATGCAGGTTTCAAAATAATAAATAGACTAGACAAATAATAAAGGCCAAGGGAGTGCAGTGTTCTTTAGACTTATACAAAAATCAATACCAACAAATTAACAAATTAGATAAAGATACAGGCTTAAAGGAGCTGTGATACAAAAGAGAGATTAGGTACAGAAACACTGAAATGGGAGCAGTGGAACACAGTTCTCATTGAAAGCAGCAGAGCACCAAGTAACTGGGGAAAAAGCGGAAGTGAATGGGCAAGGCAAGGAAACACAAGGCTCTGCTTTGTTCAGAATTAGGGTTAACATCCACAGAAAATAAGAATATTTCCTTTAAAATCTTAGTACATGTTTGTCTTACCACCATTCCTTGGGAATTGGCTAGGCTGAAGCAGCATTTTGTCCTTAATCAGACAGGATTGACATTGAGAGAAGGCAGTGCTTCTTCTTATCAGGTCTGTTTCAGATTGACTCTTAACTAATCCTAAAGGCATTCATAGTGCTGATACCAAGAAAGTAATATTTTACTGGATTTTTCTATGATGTATCTTTACATACTACAATTGGGTAATTTTAACTACTAATATTCAGTAAAAACCTCTAAAGAGATTATGAATTATTGAACATGCTTCACACAGAGTACACATTTTTTCACAGAAATTACACCTGCTGGGCTATTTTATTCCTGGTCTCTGGTGTGATACGTGCGGTATTTGTCCGCTATAACTAACTTGGATGGGCATCAATGCACTGCACTGTGTAGGCCAGCCTCGTTCACGCAACTGCTTGCTCGAGAGTACATCTCACTCCCTTGACAAACATTCTTGGAGCTGACCAAGCTAATTAAAATTAAAATGTTAAAAAGGAAACACTGTCAACATTCATTTCCATTCAGTCTTTCTAAAAACTAGATCTCAAGGTGCTCTCCGATTTCCCAGGCCAACACACCTTACTGAACCGGTTTCGCAGACACAAATCAGGTGTGGTCATGCAGGACTAAAATGGTCTCAATAGTAAATCTCTACATTTATTGAAAAGGGTCTTTAAGTTTAGGAGTAGGCTTAAACTGTGTTCGGGAAACCGGCCCGCACTAGGCACTAGGAAGCTGAGAAACAGTGTTCATTAATACATCCTAGTCCTACAATTCACGTATTGCATTAAAACACCATACGAAGCCGTAACATCATCGACAGGAATGATGTTGCTGTCCCGACTGCCAATATAACTAGCTAGCATTATTGGTCACCGTACGCTACAGCCATTTAGGTACCTATATCCTTGGAAATGGGTGGTGTATAACGCTTATCCACTCTCATATGACAGT
Source organism: Novumbra hubbsi (assembly GCA_016801125.1). Lineage (NCBI taxonomy): Eukaryota > Metazoa > Chordata > Actinopteri > Esociformes > Umbridae > Novumbra > Novumbra hubbsi. Next base: position 50,268 of record JACXGK010001797.1, read on the forward strand.
CAACGTAACAACATTTGCTTGCTAGTTAGCTTTAAAACATGATCTGCGTTTGCTAACAATATTGTTTATTACACTGCGTCTGCCAAGCGTTCTCGAGCCGTGGATGATTGGTGTGTCAGGCTGCAAATGCGACACACTAAAATAAAATATAAGTTATATTAACAGGGAACTATGTACAGACTTCCTGTAGTGTTTGTATATGTGAAATAATGATCCAAATGTAAAACAAGTTATTCAATGTAATACTCACCGCACATATCTACGCCTGTTGTCAAGTACAGCACAGAAACCTCTGTTCCTCATCCGATGACTGTCATGGAATATCCCGCCCTCCCTAGAAATCCATTGAATGAGATCCAATAAGCGCTTCGGCACACTGCTGTTATTGGTGCAACGCCTGTCAGTTTCCCTTCTACCTGCCTACATATACAGTTTTGACGTGGCAGCAGGATGCTGATATCCGTGGGCGTGAACAAATAAACGGAATACATATTAGGAACTGCCTTTCTCCCTGGTTACTAGGTCAAGCCTCTTCCCCGCATTAGTCACATATAAACTTTTCTCCACAGATCTCACCTAAAAAAATATTACATCCTCTAAACGTCGTTATTCATCAACGTTTTTAGTTTGGATAAATTATTCTAAACTCACCGTTCATTTGGCTCATAAAGGCATACAAATCTGGGGCAACTGTACATAGATAGAGGCCTGTATATAACAATTTCACTGTAAATATATCAAGGTTGTGGATCAAGGAAGTGATCAGTTACAGGTGTCAGCTATACTTCTCAGCTCATACAGAGTCCAGTATCTCCTTGTACAACTTTATAATATTGTAGTATTACCAATTCTTATTCATCCTTTTCAAAATGCAGACAAACCAACCAAGTTAAATTCTCAGTTAAAAACATGTGTAAGTGCTCCTTATTTTATAGCAGAAAAGGTAATGTATATTAACTTGGTCATAATCAGTGTAAATATAAATCCAGATGACATGAAACTGGGCGTGTAAAAAAAAAAGCAAGTAAAGATACAGAATTAATTGGCACATAATTTATTTTCTATGTAGGACAACAAAATGAGCAGACAGTTTCAAGATAAATAGAAAAGAATGTTGTTCACTTCTGCACAACTGAAAGGTTTCTTCTGTCAGAAATTCTCTCAGATAAACTTCTCTGAGAAATCCAATGTCCTCAACAGGGTCTTGACCTGACTGAAGTTTGGCATTGTAACTGACTTAATTGGGCAACTTCTCACATTTGTTTGCTGCTGGCATGAGATGTGTGTAGCAAGACACCTGTAATGGGCAGCTCACATTGAGTGTGAGAGCGGTTTGATGCAGTGACATGCCGTGAGGTTTGTGGCTGGGGAGGCACTGACTCTTTCAAAGTCAGATTTACAAATATATGATGGAATAACATTGAAATCATGCAATAATTACATTTCTTTCACGGATCAGTGTACAAATATTTATTTTTAATCATTATTTGTTTTGTACATTTCATGATGACACAGGGGAGGCACTGACTCATGTTTCAGCATGAAAATGCATGGCCCCATCTCAGAAGAATCTTTAGGCAACCCCTAGAAAAAAAAAAAAAAACAACGACATAGCCTGCATACCAAACACGTCGTCACCCATGGTCGATGCTTTGGATCAATGCATACAACTGGGTGTACCAGTTCCCACCCTTATCCAGCATTTTGCCATAAATGAATAGCCTGATCAACTCTGTGAAAATAACTTGCTGTTTTATGCCACGTTGGTTTGTGGATCTTTTTTTTGTATAACAAATGGATATCCCCGTCATGTGGAAAGAATAGGTGGTAATTAATTAAATTGCCTTCATATGAACTATCACTGTTATAATTATAATTACAAACTAATGTCTGCAATTGCTCCAAACCTTTTTATTCAATGTAAAATATGACTATAATTGCTATGGTTTACTTGCAATTTTGTTTGGATTGTATTTCTTTAATGTAAAGGCCTATTAAAGAATCCCAGCTCAACAATATTTACACTATGTACAGTAAAAAAGGCAACTAACCTTTGCTATCAAACCTGGAACCATTGCGTCTGGTTAAAACATGTGTATATCACACCTTTGGGAATTGTCTCAGAGCTATTTATTTCAACGTTAGTTTCATGTGTCATGACACTCACAATCATGTTAAACTTAATTGGGTAGATGGACAGAGAACCCAATCAAAACACATTTGGTTTTGTTCTCCAGAGATGTAAAAAACAGACATTTCAAAATATGCTTTTCAATCACACTTTGTAAACAACATGTGAAAAGGTGAATAATTATGCCACATTACTAATATTTACTTAAAAAACCATATTCCTTTCATTACTATTTAACTATTCCAGAAAATGTGGAAAAGATCGAATCGAGTATCAGCATTTTAACATATTTTTGTAAATATTATTATTGCACCTAATTTTGGGTTATAATCCAAAACAAAAAGTTGTGTCAAAGCCTTTCCAACCAATTTCACAGAGTTTGAGATATGAATCTGCCTCATGTTAATAGATGAATGAACAGAAATATCACAGAATAGTTAATATATTTACAAAAAGGTATATATGAAAGCTTTACTCCAGACCATAGTTGCAAAATGTGTCTGTCCACCATGAGCACAGTTTCCTGTCAGATTGATGATTTGGTTGCCAATAACCACAGCAGTTATTAATTTATTATACTATAGTAAATGTTCTTTATTCACATTTTACAGTCAGTTTTCTGAAATAACCATTACTTACTGAGGTGTTCCTGTAGGAGATAAAAACACTTAAGTTGGAGTCTTTCAGCCAGGAAGCCATCCAACGCAAACAGCCTAACAAAAACACTACTTCAGATAGGAAGGTAATCTCTTACCATCTTCTTGACTGAGCTGAAGAGCTCTACCTTGAAGTCCTATGAGGAATCTGTCAATATGACAGCATGTTTTTTTCACCGCTGCTGTGCTATAGACAAGCGCCTATGGTGCTCAGTAATCAGCTATAGGATAAAGTGACAGGGTGCTGGCTGGAGAGGAAAGAGTAGGAGAAATGTCTATAGTTCCCGAGTAGTTTTCATTGGACTCATCCTTGCGCAACATCTTCTTGGTCCTCCTTCACCTAGGAAATTATAGAAGAAAAGGGGATATGTCATATTTCACATAAGTTCCAGAGAACAATTAGGGTTAAATGCTAAATTGATCAAGGTCTAATGGGCAGATGTTTTTCCACAGGCAATAATATCTGTATGTAATCTTGTAAACTTTTCCTTGACTTTAGAATGTATTTAGTTTTTTAAACAGTTGAAAAAAACAAATAAAATGAACACAATTCATGCAGCATGTTATTGGGGTATATCAGGCGAATCAATACAATTGGAATAACAATGGCAGACCGAAAAAAGTAAACTCCAAATGCCAAACCAGCAGGCATGCCATTCAGATTATAATCTAAAATTGGAAAGGAGAAACCACGGTATACTCATGTAGAGCAGCTATTGTCAACAAGCTAGGATAATTAAACTCTCATATGCCACTTTTGCACAAACTACAAACCTGCTCTACCCCTTCCACTTCAGGAACATAGAACTGCAACATATTTTGGATCCCACTCTTCAAAGTGACAATGGAGCTAGGGCAACTGGTGCAGGAGCCCTGCAACTTTAGCTTGACAATGCCATCTTCAAAGCCACAATACAGGACATCTCCACCATCCTCCTGCACTGTGGGCCTGGGGGAAGACATAAGTAACAATTTGTAATAAGGCAACGTACAAAGCAACATCTGACAGCAGTGGGAGAAGGGGAAATAACAAAACGAAAGTACAACTAAATGAATAATACCTGATTCGAGTGTCCAGAAGCTCTTTGATCATTGTAATCACCTCATCATCATCATCTGAGGGTGCTGGAAAACAAATGCAACAGTTGCTCACATTACTTACAACAGTTTAAAAAAATAAAATGGATGCAACCATCTTTAATATATAGTCAAAGCCGGAGTGTCAATAGATGTGATGGGTTTACAGAACCCACAGCAGCCAATCAGAGGGGCCCACAAAAATCTCAAGCCAAGATGAGATGAGATTAACAATATATTCAGAATTTTGTTGTTGCTGATTTGCTATATACTATTTAGTTACGAGAATACTTCTGTTGAAATAAAAAAACATGAGCATTTGTTTTATGATTCCATACTGCATTTTAAAAATGACCAATAAGTGAGCGTAAGGACAATACATTAGATCTTGCCGAATTGTTCCTTAAACATCTGAGTTGAGGGTAATAGGTTGCTAAAGTAACAAAAGATATGAATTTGGGTGTCCATAAACTAAGGAGGAAATTGTAAAATGCTATGTTCCATGCCTGTATCTGCACGAGGAGTGTCCTCTTCATTAATAACAGGAAGTCCAGATGTGAAGAAGTCCATAATTGCAGCAAAAACATCAGGTTTGATCAACTTCCATTCATGATCTACATCTGCCTATGTAGACAGAAAAAGATCAATATTTCATTTCTAAATATGATTTATATAAATATTTTTTTTTTCATTAAACAAATAACTAGTAATATTACCTTAGTAATAGTAATGAAATCAGGTCCCAAAAAGACACCCTTGACACCATCAATTCTAAAGAGCTGTCTAAAGACATAGGAAGTTACAATGTTAGAAGTCAGTGCTGTAACAACATGTCAATCAGATCGCTGGTTATTTTTGTGCAAAACCATTCTACCCAATGTTAGAAGGCTCTGTATCAGCAGCTTATACGGCATTAACCTGGCAAGGGGGGAACAGTAGGCTTCCCGGGGTGCAGCAAAATCCATGGTTCCTCGTTCTAGAACCATGCGACCTGGCAGAAACTTTAGGCTATTTGGGTTGGGAGTGTCCTGAGTCTGAATAAACATGGTCCTCTCTGGAAATAGAGGGGCACACTACTGTTAAAACCATTTAAGTTTTATAGATTAGCAAAGTTATTCTGCACAATAGAGACTTAAGTAACCATCTTGTTTCCAATACTACAAGTTTGTAGCATGCCAGTGAAGGTAAAGTACAAACTTTCAAGTACAAGGTAAACCGGTATGCAAGTATTGGGACTAATAATCATATAATTAGTAATACAAATGCAATGAACCTAAACCAGTTTATTATTGCATGCAACAGCGCCCGCTAAATAATTGATTGAAAGCAATAAAGGGGTATTACAAGTACATAGATTAGGACATTTTTGAATAAGGCTGTAATGTAACAATGTGGAAAAAGAAATCTGAATACTTTCCGAATACATATAGGTAGTATGTGAATTCACACCTACCCGAAATCACTGTAAATGGTGCCAATGACCATCTTCTTGTAACAATGTTATGTCGACTCCAGTGCAGTCCAGCAAACTGATTTGCGTGTACAGCAAGCCTAAAGAAAAAAAAAAACTGTCAAGGTTAGAACTATCTATAGCCGGTGCTTTAAGGAGCCATGTGTAAGATTGTTGCTATACGACTAGCATTTTATTAGTGCTTTACTTTTTTTGTTTACTTCTCCGTCGCGGAAAACCAGTGGAGTTGGAGAGTGGCATTGTCTATATTTCGCCATTGATTCCATTAGTCAGGTGACCCATTCATTTTTATTATAGAAGTTTAAAAAAAAAGGACTGGTTATGGACGTTTGAAATGATCGACGGTGAACAATCACTTTCAAATCTCGGAAATCACTATTGCAAAATGTTGATATATAGAGAAAAAGGGCACAAGACTGAACCTTTCGGAGAGTGAATGGGGATATTAACTACCTACATTGCATTCTGTACTGTCCAATCACCAACTAAATACAAGTCACTTGCCCTATCTCCTGACAGATTGCGACGTCAGGAAGCTGATATCTAACATGACATTTTGGTAACTTGCAGTGGTTACTTTGAGATTTTACTTAACTTGTTTTGTTACCTACTTTTTACAGATCTGGACTTTTTCCATCACTGTAAACATTCCACTAGAAGCAATCAGAGTTCATAAGGTTACCTATTCCTGCAGCCTTAGCACTGACAAGATTGTGAAAGTGGTAGCTGGTCAGCTAACTGGTCACAAGTTACATTCACTGTCTACGTAAACCATATGGGAATATTTGATTAAAAAACCTTTACACAAAACCTTACTGGTTAGTAATAGCAATTCAAAAATCACGTTAACTGTCATCTGCGTCAGACCTAATGCTGGCATCAGATAGCTGATACTTACTTTGGTGTACGTAGTTAACTAGATAGCTATATGTCTAGTTGAAAAAGAATGTAAAAGCACGCATTCCCTAAGTTTGAAACATAACAATTTCAAATGAGAACTTACTGCCTTGAAATTCTTCCAGAAATACACACCAACCTTCCGACTTGCCTGATAGTCGCCATGTTTGTGATGCAGGTCATAATCATAGAATCAATTTCCGTACACTAAGCGAAGGCCGGAAACAGTCATTTGCTAGATCTTATTTAATCTATATTTTTTACAGAGAAGTCTGTCTAAGCATGTCTTGTATTACAGGAAATAAAAAACTATAAATATAAAAAACGTATTTTATGAAAAACGGGGCATGGATAAATAATATGCATTGCCTAAAAAACACGGAAAGCTTAATGTAGTTTTATGTTACCCTGCCCAACTTTTCACGATATGCGACTGTGCAAAAAAAAAAAGGCACCGTCCAGAGAAACAACGTCCAGTAAACCGACAACTATAGAACAATATTTCGATTGGAAAACGATTCGTTCTTCGCTGTTTTTGCAGTTGGCAATCCACATAGACTTACCGCCCCTACTGTCCTGGCGTTTTGTCCTGCTGAAGGTTTTAAATTTGTTTTTGTTTGTTGATCCACTGGCCAGGAAACTCCTGAAAAATTTAAATTTTATTTAATATTATTTATCTGTTTCCTGGTTAAATAAAAATAATTCAAAATGAAGGTTCAGGTAAGTGCTTCACACAACAAAGCCCCAAACTTGCATATTGTTTTACAGAGTAAGTTTAAGTGAGATGTTATAATGTAAAGATTCCTACATATTCTTTTCAATTATGACAAATACAACTTAAACTGCAAAAAGTATATACAACCATTATGTTCAGGAGTATTTGAGATATCCACTTTCATGCACAGAAGGTAAAGGAAACTCTGGATCTTTTGGTCTGGCGGCTTAAAGAACCCCTAAAAGCTTGATTGGCTACACTGAAAATGAACCAAGAGACAGACTTCTATTGCATTCATTTATTTGCCATCACATACAGACATACAATGACAGTGTTCATCAAATGTAAGCTTTGCATGACTCAAGTATTTGATATGGATACCTTTAGAGTACAGCAGTTGATGCTTGCTGTTAAAAATCACCCACCACACTTTCCTACAAAGGACTGCATTAATCAGTCACCAATCAAAGACAGTCATAAATGGCCCCAATGCCTTTTTGAGGAAGGACCTTGAAAATAACATTACAAAGCTGTCATCTCAACACATGCAGTTCATGAGTAAACGACCATTGCTGCAGATGCTGTCTGCAATCTTCATTTGCATATCAAATTAACATTAAAATGTGTTAAACGAAAAAAATCACAATGAAATAAAAAGACAAACATATTGAATCATTTCTCCAGCACGTCTTTACACTTTGGATCAAATGGCTGAAAAACTCTGATAGTGTATCCACACGAACAAAAAAGGTAATGTAAAGTAATGGATAAATACTAACTGAAAGTGCTTCAAAAGTCAGCATAAAACCATATCAGCAAAACAAAATAATAAGGAATGCAAAACTTAGGGTGTATTGATCCTCTTTAACAAAAAACAATAGTGCATTATGTTTTGTCAGTTTCTATTGGACAAAATCAAGTAGCTCACTCCTAGTTCTTTTTTATGATTGAATGCTTTGCAACGAAAACCTTTTGTTTAGCAGCCTCAATACAAGCCTGTATAAGAGCAAAGGGATGTATGGTTTTTAGACAAAACTATGCGTAGACCCTTTGACTTGAAGTATGTCCTCTGAGCACGTGTATGAAAGTGTCTGACTACAGATGCAACTTATTATTCAACAATGTGTTTTGCTTGAGGTGTATGATGAAGGTTGCATTGACTCTGGTATTTTCCAAGTAGGAGTGCTGCTGGTAAAACTCTGGATGCAAGTAGAGTAGTGCAGGAACAATGTAAAAATGCTGATTCAGAACATGATTGTGTTCTGGCGGTTGTTGATTGTGAATGCTTAGAATTACAGTGAAGGTAGTTGCTTATTGTTAGTGTGAAGTGGAGTGTGAATCCTTTTTTGTCAGTGCTGACCGTGAAACTGGAGACCAAATACAAACCTTCCCGCTTAGTTCAAAATGAGTAAACCAACACAATAGTACATACAGCAGAGCAGAGGCACCTACTAAGAGACCAACATAAACAAAACATGCCCTCGTTATTGCATCTCTAGCATGTAGATACAGAAGGTTGAAGTTAGCAGCACTTTCAGTGCCCTTTGCAACAACTGGAGCAGTTCATTATAGTCTTCTTTTGTCTCTGCACAATAAAAGCTTGGATCGGTAATTGAAGAGGGGGCAGCATATAGATTTGCAGCTTTTAGTTAAGGGTATTTGTGTCCACTTAGAAATTATTTGGGCCACCATAAGTATTGGAACAACTAGCTTTATCAGTGTCTCTGGTTTGTCAACCAGAGTGTCAACTAGACATGTTGGGGCATTAGAAACCAGTTCGAGTCCAGTCTTAATTCTAGCCTTTACATTTGCCTTTAGATTCAGTTATTGGTGTCTGGCAACGTGAGGCCCAGAAATAATCAATGATAGTTAAGAAAAGCATTATAAGTCTGACAAAATCAAATGTCATCTGTTAGAAACATAGGCAATAACAAAGGCGTACCAAATAGAATGTTTAAGAAAATACATTTAAAGAAGAGAAGCACTAGAGGTCTGCAATCGAAAACAGCCCCTGGTAGGCCAAGGATGAACAGTGGAAAAGAAGAATGCTCTCTATATTGAAAACAAATGTGTAACTCAAGTCTAATTTGCCTTTACTAGGGTCAATGGGTTGTATTTTGTAGGCAGTTATTGTATTCACATGATGCTAAACAAGATGTCCCAAAACAGTTCAGTCAATTTGTACAAATATAAGAAATGGAGTGAATTTAGGTGGTCCAGAACAGGGGAGATATCCGCAGTCTGTATTTACATGTAATCGTTGCATTTCTCTGTTCATTATTACATGCAAATATTCTAAACATTATATTGATATGTTCCAAAAGATATCAACAAGTATTAACATACCCTCAAATAAAAGCTGAGAATCAAACCTTAGTTGTAATAGTATTTTTTGAGTACACCCACAAAAAAGAAATGCTTCATCATAGTAAGTATAACTGAGGGCACAATAAAACAACTAAGAATACAATTGCTGTCGGGTTTAAACATGGCTAAATTGTAGTGAAACTACAATTAATGAATAATTAATTATAGTTTCACATGTACAACATCATTTGATTACTGTTATTACCACAAGGGCTAAAACGGCCATCTTCCAATTACTTCCAAAATTTTGGAACTTTACTAAGATATTGAGCAACCACTTCATAAGGTGTTTCTAGGGAGAATTCCTGGATGAGTACAAGAAGGGTAGTGACATTTTCACCCTGAGAGAGCAGGCCTGTCATGGGAATCTCACAGACAGATAGGGAATTGTATGTGGTCCAGGACATATAACATATCTGTCCAGTCCATAAGTAATCCCCCAAAACTTGACCTACCTGATCCTTTCTTTAGTCAAGTGTCTAATAGAAAATCTGTAGCGGGGACGGGGACGGGGACATTACACGACAAAGAATAACCTCAAACACCAAAGAAAAGGACAGACCCCAACATATGAAAAACAATAACGGACCTCAACCTCTAGTCTATTGCAGCAAAAAAAGCACACTGGTGATCTTGTGCGACGTCAAGACAGATCAGACTTTGTAAAAATAAGCTCTTAAAGAGTTCTATGCCGCCTTGGAGTCTGGCTGAGAGCTGATCACAGCATGCAGCATGTATGCTTTTGTGCGGTGCGCTCGGATGTGGTCTCAAACGCTGGCCCCCCTGCTCTGTAGGGGATGATGGGGGTTTTCAGGGCTTCTCTTGTGGGGCCTTCAAATGAAAGGGCGCAGAGACAAAGGGGTCTACGGCGCTCGTCTCTGATGTCCAGGGGGGCCCCACGTTTACCGGGCCTACAGCAGCTTGCCTGCTCCCACCAGAAACCCTATGAGCTGTGACAGGCTGCTGAGGCACGGGGCCCTCAAAGTGTCGGGAATACTTGGAAAGGGCCTGTAGTCGGAACGGCTGCGGGGACATCTGGCTCAGGAGGGCCAGTTCAGGTGCCCCGGGGCTAACCCCAGCAGGGTGAGGGTGGTGGGGGGTCCTTGGCTTCATGAAGGGGGCTTGTAGGAAAATGTCTGGATGAGTCTCGGCCACAATGGGGGGATGTGGGAAAGGGGCATTTGAGAACACGTCGCCTGCCCTCTCCTGTCCAATCCTGAAGGGAGCTTTGGAGAAGACATCAGGGACAACATGGACCCCACCTGCTTGCTTCTGGTAGGGATGATTCTGGGCTGAGGAAGGGGAATGTTGGGGGGACAGATTGGAGAGTTGTGGGTGTGAAAGTAATGTCTGGGAGGGTGGGAGGATTACCTCAGACCTATGCTCCTCCTCCTCCTCTGAATCCAGCAGCAAAGGCCTAGAGCCACTACAGTCATGCACTACTTCATCACGCTCACTGGCTCTCCAGCCCGGTTCCTCCTCCGCTCTCGTGTCTTTTTCTTTATTTTCCTCCTCATCGCTGGAATGGCCTTGGAATGCCCTGTGTCCTTCTCCAGGCATCACCGTGTCTGAACCTCTTTCATTATCCACATCATACCCATTACTCTCCCCCTTCAGCTCTGCGGAGGAGAGGAAACACAAAGCAAAGAATACACATGAAAAATGTGGAAAAGGACATGAAAAATCACAAGGCAACAACACATTCATTTATACATCAATTGAGATTACACTGCGAAACCTCTAAAAAGCACTGAATGGAACATCAATAGGTCAATCGCAAAAAGTGAATGTTCTACAGCTCTACTTGAAACGCCATGGAAACAGCAGCAACCGGCACAACAGTGAAACTGCAGCCAGCCCGGGCCATAACAAAGACAGACACGTTCTACTCTGCACAACACAAACACAACGTGACAGACGACACTACTAAGCACTATCACCGCAACAACAGAAGACCTTTTCCACCAGCAGACCTGCTACATCCTCTAAGCAGACCCTCTCAACTCACGGAATCAATCCCATGTACAATTTCAGTTGGATAATACTGGAAAACGGAAAGTTAGGGTTGACAGCAATAGTCGTGAGTTACAGAAACTAGATGGGACTACATGGACGAGTGGAAACAAGTACGATGGAGAGAACTCGCTGGAGTCTAAGCACAGCATGACAAACTGACAGGAGCAAATGGACAAAGAAGCAGACAGAGAGAGAAAGAGAGATAGAGAGGCCAGAAACAGGGGCAGTCTTACCTTAGCATTGCAGGTAGCAGGAGTTAGCAGGCAGCTCCAGGGGAAGAGTTAGTGGCAGCCATTTAGGATGCAGTTCACAATCAGCCAGAGGGCAGAGAGCAGGACAGGGTGCAAATCAGAGAGTAGGTGGATATGTAGCTGGAAGTGGCTTAACCTCCCAGCGGATTGAAAAGTACGTGTGTCAATTCTGCAGTCATCGAGAGCATGTAAGAGTGCCCTCAATGGTTATTGCTCTTCCAGTCATCTCATAACACTACACATATTAAACGGCATTTTCTACTGTTAAACTGAAAAAGACTCCAGGGAGACTAAAGTTACATTCATATTTACATGTTTATTAAACGTCCCTTTTGAAAATATTTATTTTCATTTCATATAAAACAGAAGGAAAACACTAAATCATAACTTTTCGCTGTGACATATGGAATTTAATAGATGCATATTTGCTGTGTGCTCATCTCAACAGGTTTCATATAATCAAATAGATTATACTTGTGGTTTCTCCGACAAGGTAAATCCATTTTACTGCAACAAGTAAAGAGCTACTGGCAAGGCTAGACCACTACTAAATACTGCACTGTTGAGTCTAAAAATAACATGAGCAGTACTGTAAACTTGCATAGGTTAGCCACACTAATACCCACAAAAGACTGAACTGTTCAACAAGTCGATCGGAGAGAAAAAAGAAGCAAAATTAAAACTGTCCCTGACTTAAAAAATATTGGTCAACTAAAATTCAACTAATTCTTAACAAGTGTTTCATATATAGACATCTTTTAAATGAAATGCCACAGGCCTGGATGGCTTTCAGTGGTCTGCATTTTTAAAACACAGATGAAAAGTGCAGTCAAATGCAGGAAAGTAGGCCCTGTTTAGAGATTCTACCTCAAAACATACTTTCTTTAATCTATGTCATTGTAAGGGGAATCAAGTTGTTTCTCTTGCAACTTTGCTGCTGTGTACACTGTAGCAGTTCACTTTTGACTTTTACAAACTAGATAACATTGTCTCAACAACAGCTTAACACTCAGAGTTTTGCATAAAAAAAAATGCATGTTTGTCCTTCACCACTGGACAAACATGGGATTTAAATGTCTGTTCCCGAGCCCAACACCAACTACTGACACTGCAACAAATACGCAGAGAAAGCCTGTGGTATGTAGGAAGGATGACACATTGAGTCATTGCATGAAGTCTATTTCATTTAACAATTTGGATCCTGAAAATAAACGAAGAATTGACCTGACACATACCAAATCTAACGGGTGTTATAATGCACCATGAAAACAATATTCCCATCGCAACTGCTGAATTAAAAACAACTGTGACTGACCAAAAGCCTAACGACCAGCCTAAATCAGGTCACCCTAATATAAATAATATACAAATAACAGTAGTTTTACTAAATCATCAGTGATCGCTCCATACAGGCAGAAAAGGTCTTCAGGATTAGTATTTTTTTTTTTTTTTTTTTTTTACAATTT
>JACXGK010001798.1:0-11653 GCA_016801125.1 Novumbra hubbsi
TCAGAGGTGTTTCAGGAAGCGGACCAATGCGCAGGCGGTTGGCTTAATAAGGCTCTTTATTTAGGCTGGAATACCAGGGTGTAGTAGAAACTGACTACGACCGTATACACATAACAGGAAACAATCACGGACACAGAGACAAGACACACAGGGGATTAAGTAGCCAACTACATTGGATGCAGCTGGCGGGTAATCAGGAGGTGTGTTCACAGGACATGGGAAAACAGGACATACGAGTACGATGGCACCTAAAAGGCCGGTGACGTCGAACGCCGGGGTGCGACGCGATCAGGAGAAGGCCCGGCAACTGGAGGCGCCGTGACACAAGGAACAATACAGTGATAGTTGGAACAGATGATGATCAAAGGCTCACAGGTTTTAGCATACAGATAGGTGTCATCAACGAACAAAGACCAGATCCTCTTCTCATACACTTTCAAAATCAATTACTTTTAACATTCCTCTTGCTCTGCCCAAAGTGTCCTCTTGAATTCAACAATTAGACTTATACAGTGTGTGATCAATTAATAAAGTCAGATGTACATCCATAATGCCATCACCTGCCAACCATACCTTTCTGCGGGTTGTCTTGCTTTTGCCACAGTGAATCTATTGTCAGTGCCACTGTTAACACTTTTATTTGCTTAATTGATTCACTATCGCTTAAGCATCCTGACTGGACAGATTGAATAGAAGAACAGGTGTTGTCATTATTGGGGCCTACTGGCTTCTTACATGCAATAAAAATAATCATTATTTTATATTCTGTCTGTGACTGCTGTTTTCATATAGTGATTTGCATACGGTCATTGTCTCTTTAGAACCTTAACATTCACCTCCTTTGATCTCTTAACACTAGAAGCGCCAGAGAGGGAACATTTTACCCAGTGAAGAGGAAAACAATCTTCGCTCTCGATCAAATTCTAGGACCCTGCTTTTTAACTTTTACTAAATATGTGTGTTTTATCACCCAGTATTTAAAAAAATTCAAAATCACATAGAGAAAAGCTGATTTAAGGCTATTTCTTTCCTGTTCAATGTTAAATTGTGCGTTCGGCCATTTTTATTCCTGCATTTCATGGTTGCAATTCTCTTTTCTATTAGCAGATGTCGCAAGGGCTCCTGTATAAGAGTCTTGTTATTTAGAAAAAACATAATTTATAGAGTATAAATACATAGATCAGAGGTATTCAATAAAAATGTAGAAAGGTCCAGCTAGACCAAATTACTTCAAGCAAAGGTCCGTAACATCTTATTTGTGTTATGATTCAGTGCCATACATATTGAAGTAGTCTAGTAGTTGTATATATGAGTAAAAAAAAACAAAAAACTGTTGATTTTATTCGACTCTCAAATAAAATATAGTGTACAATTCAATAATAATAATACACATAGCTGCAAGCAGCAATTACGGTTAGTCCAAAAAATTGGGGACAATTCGAAGTGACCTTAATAATAAAACAACAATAGGATTCCTCCTCATGGAATAACCCTAATAATATTACATATGACAATATTAAAAGTCCACTGAGTAGTTTAAAGTGTCTGATTGACACAGACATCTGGACAAACGTTCGAAAATACACGGAAGTGGGAGCTGAGGGAAATTATGCAGTTAATTATTAGGTTAAAATGGGCAGATGCCGAACTAAAAGCATCTGTGGGTCTTATTTATTTGAGAGGTGCTACTGTTGGTAAAAGCATGAAACTCGATGATTATTGGTTGACCGAAATGAAATAAAAAATTCGGAGATATCTGCGCTTTGATGACAAGACCACAATGACTGCCCGTCTTGTGAATGGTACATTTGCGATGATATCGGAGGTATTCGATACGTTTGTGAAAAACAGTGCAGTGAGAACATAACTGTAGTAGATGAACAAGGCGCGATGTGTCTTTTTACAGAATACATGGCCAATAAACCGGACACATTTGGCCAACAAAATACATGTTGATTGCACAACGCAATTTATGGAGAAATGAAAGAAGTGGACAATATTGTTATGCAACTGCAAAAAGGAGATGTCAGCGTTTAATGTTCAGGGAACCAAACTTGTGAGCTCTGCCAGACATGTTAGCGATTTGACTTGATACCAAATCTATTGATTCGCGATGTGGTCTTTAGGTGGGGGGTGGGTGCATTCTTTACCAGCTCAAACATAGAAACCCTGAGCACAATGCAATAGCCAAGACTAACCTATTAGAGGATTCACTAATTACACAAACCCATTAGATTGCTCATTTTCATATCAGGTGATTTTACATGAACGTTTCAAAAGCTCCTCCTTATCCAGCCAAGTGTGTAGTAGGGAGCTGATTGAAAATGAAGGTTAGGCTCTATACGTTATATTATGCGTTATTGTCTCCGCAACTTTCATTCACAGTTTTTTAAGTTTGTTTTTCAATTAGTGGAACATGTTTGATGTTCTTACTTTGTTCTTTTAAATGTCACTTGTTTTATTTAGTGATATTTGGGTTTTGTAAGCAGGTCGATTTATTGTGAAATTTAAAACGTAACACGGATATTGGCCATAGATCGACAGTGAGGTGAAGGCAGCAAAACAATCTCCTTGACATCACCAGTTCAGTTGCCAAAGTAATTTTGACTTTATATTTTCTTCCTTGCTATTTATATTATTCCACCAATTTTTTCAAACTGCAATGTTGAGTGCAATATTATATCGCATAAAACCAAGCCAGACCGGCGTCTTTACACATTGTATTTACTACAATCGTTACACCCTTACCTCGAAAATGGAGCAACACTGAATCAAAACACTTTAACACAAGATAAAACAGACACCCAAAAGTTTCGGCCTTGACTTTGGATCCGTACAAGAAGCGCAGTCTAGCGACCATTACGTGTCAGTAAATACGTCCCTGTCTGTAGACTCATGGGGAAATTATGCACAAACGGCACTTTAGGGGGGTAATAATGGCTCGGCGCTTCTAGTGTTAGTGACTGTTTTGGCTGTTGGTGTTAGTGATGGTGTTAGACTTCCAAACTCTGATCAAAGTAGTCCATTTATGTTATTTTTCTGACACTTCCGTCCAATGTACAGTAGTGAGCCTTCATATTTTTGTTTGCTGTTTTTGTTGTTTGTTTTGTTTTGCATCATGGGCTTCATGGGAATAAAACTCACAACCATGGTGTTGCAAGCAACATGCTCTTCCCAAGTGAGGTATGTGGGGCACAAGTACAGTATTTGATTGGAGTCATGTGGTCGGAAATACACACAAAGTGGCCCTTATGCATGGCTCTGAGAGTTCAACATCCAAAATTGCTCTTTGCTTGCTCAATATTTGCTCTATATATTATTGGTTTCAAAACACCCCATCTACTTATCTTTATAGACTACTGTTTGATTTTCAAGTGGTCAATCAGAGAACAAGCACTCAACATTTCAACAGCTTTTCATCGGCTATGTCTAAAACTAAAAAAGGGTTATGAAGGAAACGAAAAATGCTGGGCAATGGCTGCCCTAAGCTTATGACTGCCGAGCCTTTCCAAAAAAAGTTAAACAGCTGTAGCCAAATTATGCGTGCTCCACTTTTCGCTGTTCTCCAGCTGCACTCCAGCTCCACTTCGCTGACATACTCCGGCTCAGGCCTGTGTGTCTGAGTGTTGAGATAGATAAATGTTTTAACATCTAAAAGACAGTGAGTTCCTCAAGAAAGAGTAGGATAATTTATCAAATCCACTGGCCTGGTAAACTGAAATGTTTTTGTCTATACATGGTAGCAATTAACATACTGAGAGAAGATTAAGATAGCTAACTACCCTAAGATAATTGATAATCCAAAATGTTTAACTGTTTATTAACCTCCAACACCATTAAGAGTGTTAGCTAAATAGCAAGCTCAACCTGTTATCCTTCTCATATTAACTTTTAGTTCTGTCATTTTAATTAAACGTTCAGTTGATTAGTCGGGCATTTTCGAACAATTAAAACACAGAGGGCCCAATATGTATTCCGTGCCGGTATATGGATATTGTACGCGAATGTGTATAAAGTAAATTAGTGCCGGTATGATGCTAATCTGTTTGGATTATTTAAATGGATCCCATGTTTTGAAGCACCCCCCCACCCTAGCTCTTATAGCCACAGTTTGCGCAGCGCCACATACATCTGTCCTTGGCAGCCCTGTCAAGTGTCATAGGTCTTGTCAACATTACGGCACCATCGACAGGAAGGTGGAAAATATGATGCATTCGTCTGGTAGCGTTCACCCAGCCAGGCACTCAGAACGCATGATAGAACACATGACAGGCCCTGAGCAGAGAGAACAGTCAAGGTACTTTAAGTCAAGCCCATGAGGGCTGGAGTGTTCAGCGGTATCAGGAGATTTCGATACATGAAGAGACCAATGTGTGACATCAGGGTCGTGATTTTCAAATGATTTGTTTTACAGTACATTGAAATATGACTTGAACCTGAACTCTTTATGTGTGTTACAAAAAGGTTTAGGCGGCCGAAGGAGATTTCAACTCAACCGAACAACATCAAAATACCTAAATGTCACTCAAAATGCAACAGGAAATATGGAAATGGCATTACTTTTTCTAATGTCCAGAATAAGAAGAGTACTGTGGTTATGTATATCGCAATGTGCTTTAAAAGGAAGACAAGGAATGGAGACAACAATGTAAAAATCAACAGCTTTTAATGTAACAAGATGAGAGCTCTTTAATAACATGCAGGCAAAAGGGGCTGTGTCATTGGACAGCCTTAGAAAAGGGGTTCCTAATCATCTAGCCCAAATAAGGGTCTAGAATAAACATCTACTTCCGCAACTTCAGTAACTAGTATTGGCTAAAATGAAAAAAACGCAAGGTACTCTGTGGGAGAACTTTACATGAGAAGGTGCAATGATGCTGGCAGCAAAAGGGTTGGGTTACTGTGTTCACAGTTGAATGATGTAGGCAGCTTGAGAGGATTCCCTTTTGTGTTCCAGAACGTTTTCATGCTTGTGAAAACTCTGTTAGGGGAGGGGGGGGGGGGCGGGTTCCATTCTGTTTATATCTAGTGCAGGGGACAGAACGATTTGCAGAAACTTGTTGTTCCTAAAATCCCTCTTGGCGTTTCTCATTGCCTTTGTGCCCTGATTACTGGTCTCCCTAAAGAGTTGCCTATCAGCTGGACTTAACAAGGCCACCACAGTAAGTGTTTATGTTGGATTTGCTCAGGCAATTCAGAGTTAAACCAGGTTGCAGAGGTTTTGTTACAGATGTTCATGAGTGTGGCAAGTTTATAAAGGATTCTAAGGAAAGTGTGTATAAAATTGGACAAGCCATCCTCAACAGAGGGGATGCGGTTTAGAAGTTAAGTTTGGGCCGTCCGGGCACAGACAGAAGCAGAAAGAGGCTTATAACTGACAGCAACAGCAAGAGTGATGTCCTTTGAGAACAATTTCTCAAACTGTTTAGGTAGAGACTTCAATAAAATGACAGAGCATTGCAGATTCCCCTTACAATGTAGCATATAGCATCCATCATCCATTTGAAGCCCTATCCCGACAGGGTTGGAGGCAGAATTCCTGAGATTCTGGGTTAGGCTGAACGTTGGATCTGGAAATAACCGCAAATGCCAATAGACAACCTAGGTAAAATAAAACAATCTCTCCGCTTGGCTAGTTCGTAGGCTTCTGACTAGGTTGGACAAAATACATGGCTTTCCATAACACAGAACGTTAGCACACTGTTCTCTTGTTGAATAATGGATTTCAAGAACATTTTTCATAACAAACTCTTTCAGGATGTTGCATGGGTTTTTATGTATTTGACGTTGCTTAAATTGTAAGATAGCTAATATAGTGTTATAGTCGTTGGTTTAGTAAGAACATGTGGCCAGTAATTCCACAGTTTCTTATATATGTAGTTGTTCTTTTTAGCAAGGCATTGAGCACTAAGGTATGCCATTCTGAATAAGAGCGTCTGCTAAATAATTGAATGTAAACATAAAAATTTGGCACGAGATAATCTGGTGGTCACAGTATTAGTGGTATAGGACCTCATTGTAAATTAGCCGGCCATTGCTAATCGTTTTCAATTGATTCCTCATAGCTATAAGCAAAAACAACAAGAAAGGTTTCGTGTTGAAAATTGTTTTCCACAACATATGTTTATTAGTTTAACACTTTGGCTGTTAAATTGGAAACAATAATATGCAAGGTGGAGCAGCAGTGGATCACCCTTGTTGGTCCAGCACATCCCAAAGATGCTCAATTGAATTGACATCTGGGGAATTTGGAGGCCAGGGCAGCACATTGAACTCTTCATCATGTTCCTCAAACCATTCCTGGACAATGTGTGAATTGTGGCAGGGTGTATTATCCTGCTGAAAGAGTTCACTACTATCAGGGAATACCATTGCATGAAGAAGTGTACTTGTTATGCAACAATGTTTAGGTAGGTGGCCCATGTTAATTTGACATCCAAATGAATGCCCATACTCAGGGTTTACCAACAGAACACTACGCAGAGCATCACATTTCCTCCACTGATTTAATGTAAGAAGAATTGGATTATACGAATGCCTGCTATACAATATTGTAGACATTCGTGCCCAGGAAAATGTTTCCCAGCTCATGCCGGGAGATGATATGTGTTACATGGTTACAGTGTACTGCTATACAGATGTCGGTGCTTGTTTCAGCAATGCATTGGGCCCGTTTTGGCAAAATGGTATCGCAACTTTTGGATAGTACAAAAGTAAAAAGTGACTTTCAGAATCCCAGTCTCACGTTTCAGGTTCTCAAACCAGCAGTCTTACCCTGACCCTACATGTTGTCAGCTGTCTGGCCTCCTGTGTCCATCCCGAAAACCCCCTATAGTGATTGCATTAGTGAATGTGTTCTTCGGGCCAACAATAATGTTGGTGATCCTTTGGGGCTTAAGCAGGGAGTGCTGCAAAATACACTTCCTATACTTAGTAACATCATCCTAAAATATCTAAAATAACATTATCCTAGCAGGGAGAAGAGGGAGCATGCAGAGTGTGTTTAGAGGTTATCAGAGAGTTGAACATCTGCTTTGCAGACTGATCTGTCTTAAGGGGTGTATCGTATTAGAATAATGACGACAGCTTTTTTTTCCACTCTGAAGAGTCATTACCAAAATACAACCTCACATATGTGATTCAGCAACTAGAGTGTATTAATACATTTCCAAAATGGCCCCATGTGTTCTATTATGTCAAAGGAGTCATAAATACAGTGCTGTGCATAGATGGGGGTTATATGTGCCCCATATGTACATGTCCCCATGGTAAAGGTGTGTTTTTCAAATGGGGGTAATAGACATGCTTCCTAAAGTAGAACTATTTAAGTTTCCTGAATGAGCTGTGTCACTCAATCAGGCGAATGCGACTGTTATGGACAAGGGAAGATTTATGGCATATTTTTCCCCCTGGCTCAGCACTTTATTTGCGACACAGACAGAGTGAAGAGAGGGATGGAAGGATTCATGTCCTTATCATACACAGGTAAGAGAGAGAGCAAGAAGATTCATTTACAACCATCTCCAATGTTTTAATGTTAATAAAAATGTGCAGACATGATTAAACATGTGTCTTCTAACACCTAGCAGCACATGCCAAAACATTTTGCAATCAGCATTTTCACTTTTATTTGTCAAGTATCTTCAAATAACCTGTTTTAAGTGAATATGTCTGTGAGGAAAATAATTCAAGCATTAGGCTTAGCTCACAACCGCATAGATGCTTCTTCAGCACATGAGTCAGTAAATGAAGAAACAATTTAATGCATACTATGATATTGCAGACTAACTACAAATAGTTTTTTTCTTATTATGTTCAGACCGGAGAGAAAGTTGAACACTGACAAGAGTGAACACTTGGGTTTGTACCTATCTAGAGTTCAGGGGAGTGAAGGCGGCTTGAACAGCATGTTTATTTACCTTTTGGCAGATCATAAACATGTATTATTAATATTGTAGCATTCCGAGGGAATTGGCGCTAATAACAATGGGGCTGTTGTGCAAGAGATTTATTTGGGTAAGGGGAAAACAATGTTTTACTCATGTTTACTAAAGTTTTGTTAATGTTGATTGTTGATTGGTGTTGTGTACCTATTCCAGGTAGTGTTATGGCTCCTCTTGTAAGACATAGTCAATAGTCGATGTTAGTAAACGGGAGTAGTGTTACCGTGAAAAAGAACTGTAGGTGGATTGATGATGATCCGTCAGTGTTCACCTGTGTTGAACCTTATTTAAAATAAAAGCCTGGAGTCGTGCGTTGTATGGGACACATGTCAAAAAGAAATCTCCTTTCTTTTCTTCTGTATTAAAGCTAATTCCTAAGTAGTTATTCAGTCAAGTTTAGGCTAGTTAGCAACGTCACTACATTGGTGTCAGAAGTGGGATTGCTAACCTAAACAAGATGGCTAGTGAAATCACAGACCTAAAAAAAAACTATTTTACTGTCACGGCTACACCTGGAGGAATGGAGGCGAAAGATGGAACGTCCCGAGAGCTGGGTCACAGCTTAGTCGCCGCCAAG
Source organism: Novumbra hubbsi (assembly GCA_016801125.1). Lineage (NCBI taxonomy): Eukaryota > Metazoa > Chordata > Actinopteri > Esociformes > Umbridae > Novumbra > Novumbra hubbsi. Next base: position 8,521 of record JACXGK010001798.1, read on the forward strand.
AGGTTGGGGGTGGAAGCACAGACCACACTGTTGCGGCCAAGAAAAACTCAACCAAAACCAACAGAGGCGTCCGCACGGCCGACTGACAGGGACTACCCGCCATGTTCCACCACCACGCACAGAACACGAAGCGGAGGTACCCAAGTACAACAAGGAGGCAGTCCTGGAGCCATATCTTGCTCAGTTCCAGCTGGCAGTGGCACAGTGGTTGGGGCAGCGAGAGATAGTTCGGGCAGCCATCCTTCCTAGACCTAAGTGGAGATAAGCTATCCAGCTGTCGCCGCCGGGAGGGAGAGAGCCTGAGCACCTTCGCTGCGGACATCCAGCTCTACGCCCACTGTGGTTATCCACTGTGGTTACCCGCCACTCCGAGCCAAGTGCTAGTGATCAGCCGCGTGGGCCATACTCGGGGAATGTACCTCAGCCTGCCACTCAACCCTCTGCGAAGACGACGGAGGCCGTGAGAGAGCTCTTCCAATGCAGCAATGATGGCTTTGAACGACAGCAGCCAGTTGGGCCGCCTCCTTGAGGACTACGCTGACATGTTTGAGGCAAGGGATGAGGACTGTTGATGGACGAGGTTGGTTTAGCATGCCATCGAGGCCCGTACCGCCCAACCTGTCCACCAGCAGCCCCGACCGGCTGGCCCTGGGGAAGGACAAGAATGAAGAGGCTGCTGCTGGGGTGATCGTGTCCTCTGACAGACTGTGGGCCGCCCCAGCCATCCTGGTTTGGAAAAAGGATGGCAGCTGGAGGTTCTGCGAAGACGAGCGGCGTCTCATCGCTGTGACTAAAAAGGTCTTATACCCGCTCCCTCGCATAGACGACGCCCTCAACCACATAACAGGCACTTGCTGGTTTCTGTTACCTCGATCTGCGCGGTGGCTAGTGGCAAGTGGAGTTGGCCCCAAATGCAAGACCAAAGACCGCCTTTACCATCATACATGGGCTGTGGCAGTTTCGTGTCATGCCATTTAGACCATTATGCATCGGCAACCTTTGAACGATTAATGGAGAGGGTGCTGGCTGATATACCACAGAGTCTTGCGTGTTATACCTGGATGACCTGCTGGTGCATGCCAGCGACTTTGACCGGGCCCTGGGTAACCTGAAGGAGGTCCTCAAAGCCATCCGTCGGGCCGGGTTGCGGCTAATCCCTGCCAAGTGCCGCCTGTTGACAAGAGAAACATAGTTCCTGGGACATGTGGTCAGCGCACACGGAGTGGCCACTGACCCAGCCAAGGTGGCCACTGTCCGGGATTGGCCGACTCGTGCCAACGTCTGTGAACTGCGCCTGGGCCTGGCGTCCAAGACTCAAGACTGGCCTCACAGAGGCTCCTATCCTTGCCTTCCCGGATGCTCAGCAGCCCTTCATTGTGGACACTGATGCCAGCAATGTAGGGGTTGTAGGGTCCCAGCGTGTTGGAGGGGTGGAGCGCATGTTAGCCTACTTTAGCTGCACCCTGTACCGAGCTGAGAGGAACTACTGTGTGACTAGGTGTAAGCTGTTGGCAGTGGGCCGGGCGTAACCGTTTTCTTGTGCGCACCGACCATGCTTCCTTGGCGTGGCTGTTATAATTGAGAACCCTCGGGGACAGTACGCTACGCTCTCATGGCCATGGATTATTTCACCAATTGTTAAATTATTTCACCAAATATTAAAACTAGATGACTAACCAATCAATCATAATGGCTGGCTATCAAATTATTGTGACAAGCACAAACTATTTGAAAAAAAGAAACAATGTAGCACCGATAAGGGGTGAGGTGAAAACAACTGTCGGAGATGTTTCCCCCGTGTGCACATATTTTTGGTAAAACTAGAGGATGGACAGCAACCCTTTTTAGAATCTAGTGAAAAAAAACATGTAAGTGATTCTTTTCCTTTACCGTGTTGTTCTTTGCCAAATGAGAGATTCGTGTTCCAGAGCACGCAAACAAGGAGGTTCTGTGGGTGTCAGTTGTGGACTCAGCTGACATGTTTCAGCCTCCCCCTGGACAGCGCTAACATCATTTATATGGCTCCTAGAGTTGCTCCTAAGCAAGGTCACTATGCCACAGCCAAAAAAGGCAGTACTTTTTATTGCTGCACCACTCAGGAGCCCCGGTGGCATATTTCTCATTGATCTAAGGAGGAGAGACCAGCAGTCAAAAGGTCAGGTTTAAGGCTTTAAAAAAAAATTCATCCTGTATGACAGTCCGTACTTCAATCCCAAGGTCATATTAAAATTAAAATTTAAAATGCTGGAGTTTTTTGCACAGTCCAAATACTTGTGCACTGCACTGTCATAAGCATCAAAATGGCGCAACAAGCAAATATAAATATGTGTACATATATTCAAATTCAGGAAAAGCGATATAGTCAGGCATTTATCGAGTTTCAGAGCTGTTGTCGTGAAAAATGCATGGTCTCCTCTTGAATGGTTTGTTGCAATACAGTAAAGCCCTGAACATCTCAGTTCTTTGTGGAGTGGACATATGCAGGAGCTCCCTGTACGTTTTGGCTGTGGCTTCATCCTGCCTACTTTCCAAAAATGGAAATGAGTCATAGGAAGTGCCAAGTATGTGGCATCGTTTTGCCTAAATGACTTTGGAAAGCCGGCCCATACTCACAATCCCACAAAGGCACATGATGAAAGCGTGCCGTTTTTTCACATTCTCCATTGACTGTATTTGCTAACATCTACAGACAAAGATGTCTATGGAAAAGATGTACATGTTTCTCTTTTGTTGGCTCTCATTTCAACCAGTTACTTAGGTCTTGTGTAATGTATTTTCTTTCAACATTCTGTAGTAGTCTTGGCAACGTCTCTCGCTGTCACTCTTTCTTTCTCTCTGCGCTCCCTTTCTCCGTTTTCTCCATTTCTTTTCAAACCGGAGTCTAACCCTCTCACTTCAGCTCTCCCAGCCTCTTTTGCATTTTCTCTCTCTCTATTTCGGATTTCGTCTCCTGACTGACACGTCTCTCCATCTTTGATGGATATTCCCTGTCTCATCTAACCATCCTGTCTCCATTCTATCTTCGGCCCCGACACTCTCATTGCCTTTGTGTCTCAACAGCTGCGATTGTGCTGTTGAATATAGCCACATTCTCAATACAATGCAGTACATAATCAGTCATCCATTACCCTAA
>JACXGK010001798.1:11753-29213 GCA_016801125.1 Novumbra hubbsi
CAAACCGGTTCCACGGGGGGCCGAGTGTCTGCAGGTTTTTGTTTTCTCCTGTTAATTGGTTCCCAGTTCAGACCTACACAACCAGGTGAGGGCAGAAACTAACCAATTAGTGACATAATTATTCAATCAAGTACAAGGTGAGAGTGAAAACCTGCAGACACTCGGCCCTCCGTGGAACCGGTTTGACACCCGTGCCCTAACAGTTCTAAACAGGAGGACAGTGTTTCTCCCAATTATTAAACTCTTTCCTATGTGATAATTTGGACGTTGAAATGTTGCAGAACTCCACATATTCATACGCACACAAGGAAACATTGATCACATTACTCCACAGCACGGCAACAGCTGCAAAATAACCTGTCAACATGTCGGTAATTCCAAATGCTATAGTTGCGAGAATTTACTACGTCTGTTCAATCCCTCAATAGGACCTCAAAGCCATGAGATATTTTTGCAAATGTTCATACAAGGCAAATTACAGACTGTAGCATTTGTATACTCGAGTTTCAAGGCAAGCATTTTCCCAAAAGTTAATTGCCTGTTCATATGCAAATTCTACTCTTTAATCCTCCATTATTCTGTATTTGCATGCGCTTCAGAGAAATTCTGCAATCTCCTATCCCTCATCACATACAAAACAAAGGTTCTTACATGATTCACTGTAGCAAATGCCGCAGTGAGGAACATGGCTTGAGTCTCTGTGCAGATGCAAATGAGACACAAGTGAAATTCTGCAGCCTCTAATCCATTTCCAGGCCCTTTCACCTTCATAAATCAAAATTGTATTCTTAACACGATGGGCCCTTAGGAATTTTACATTACGGCCTAGAAATATAATAAAGAATCGCTGGAACCATGATGCAGCACAGATATATTTAAGAGCTGCAGAATGTACATTTATTTAGAATCATTATTATAGATATATTTATTATTACTATTTTATTTTCATATACTAACACAATGGCAAAGATTTATGTCTATAGATCTAGTGTTTAATAATAATACAACAAATCAAACAATGCATCCTACAAAGGTATGTTATTGCTATTACCAAGGTTTAGAGACATCAGCAGCAATTTCTCTTTTTTTCTTCAACGTATTGTAATAGGAGGCACTGATTTACATGTCAAGGGCAGATTAAAGCTGTCAACAAGAAAACAAATGCATTCATGTTCTTTCAGTACACAGGACAGTACACGTGAAAAGTCTTTCCAGGCCTCTGACTTTGCTTTCTCTTTTTCACCTCCATGGTACCTTGATCTCCAACCACAAGATGCAGCTTCCTGTCATACAGCTGAAAGAGAAAATGTGTATAAAATCCTCCCAGTTCTTACATATTTGTCATCTCCCCTGTTCATTTCACCTGATTGAGAAGAGAAAAATAGAATCATTCAGGACATCTTTGGAAGATCTGTTTAACATCCTAATTGGAAATGACAAGCGCTAGTGCGCTTTCAGCCCTGCAGGAAAGATCAAAGAAACATAGAGCTCCTGGAGACATAGGATAGATCAGAACCGAACCAATCCCTGAATCCTCCCCATCGCCTAGGCTAATTAACACCTGTCTGCAACTAATTACCCGAATCCATGAAAACCCTGGAGATGAGGCAAAAACAACCAACATTGTTAAAGATTCCAAACTCAAGTTGGCCCTTAGTTTTGTCTCAAGAGCCTGTACATTTGTATTTACCTGATCACTGAAGGTGAAGTGTGAACATTTGTTTTCCTTTTCTGCAATTTATAACTTTATTTTCCAATAGAATATGAATCATTTCAGAGAGGATAGGGACATATTATGTTTATTTATTTTTACGGCTGTATTGTGTAAAACATAAAATAAAATGCAAAATTGCTGTTGGTCCTCCATCTGAAATAATTTCATAGAAAAATGATCATCCTCATGCACTCTTCCAAAGGGGAACCGATTTATAAAATGTCTCTAATGACGTGCCTAAACAGCAAATTACACAATAAATTAAACAGTCCTAGGACCTTTACCAAGAGAATTACAAGGGCTTTCTGTGCACACATTACTTCTGCACCGCAAACAAACACATCCATCTAATGTTTACAAACGGCACATTGCAAGGTGATAGACTATCATGAGAACACACTGCCTGCTTTCTAATTGTGGTAATTCATGCTTGTGATGACAGTCGAATGTCAACAACAAAAGACAATTAAGATGCCTCGAAAGTAGCACAGCGGACCCAAAGTGCTGAGGCATCGCTGCCACATGATACAAGGTTGTGGGTGGGACTTGCAGGAGATTCATGGTCTCATCGCACTTAAGCTTCTCCCTGTGGCAAGTCTGGTACCTGCAAGCTGACTAAGGAAGGCAGTTGACCAAATGTTTTCCTCTGGCACAATAGTTCGGCTGACGCCCTGGCTAATCGAGCAGTATGACAAGATGCAGACCAACTTGCCATAGCATTTCCTGATCTCCACCTCGCTCTCGCCTGCCGGTTGATCACATGATGAGCCAAGGTCATAACTACAAGTTTAATAAATAAAATAATTTGCCCAAACAGCAGAACAAATGGAAGTACATAAGGATCACTGTGATTGTTAGTGAGTAAATTCAGCAGTCGGGTGGATATTTAATTTGGTTGCCACGGCAAATAGGAGAGCGGGTGCCGGCTGTGGTTGCAGTGGTGTTTTGTTCTGGATGAGCATTCTCTCTTTTCTCTGTGCAGCGTGGGTGGGACAGTGTTGCTAAGGTGGAGAATAGGCCCACGGCAACAGGCTAGTGGGTTGCCAAGCACTGACATAAGCGATCACTGTAATACAAACGGTCACAATTACAGCATCTTGTAATGGCTTCTACAGCTTTTGATGTTGCCTGTGTACACTGGACAGTAGCCTGTTGTAGACAGCATGAAACGTGGCACCAAAGGCCAAATGTGGGAAATGCATAATAATACCCTTAACTAGACATTCCAAACTGTATCCGGCCCATTGCCTGAACATTTGAGTGTTTGTAACCTATACCTTCTCTCCAGCCAGAGGGGTTGCTTTCTTTGTCTAGGACTGGAGCTCCTTCCTTTCCCTAGCCTCAGGCCACTGCTGAGGGAAAAACACAACTGTCCCTCCTGAAACAGAAACAGACAGCACACATAACGCCCGCAGGTCTTATAAATTCTTTGTGTCAACTTCATTTCAAAGTAATTTGGTGATTTGTTTTCTTCACTCTAGTTACCTTTCCTGTCCCTCTCCATCCTCACACAAAGTGCCTTAGTTTCTCTTAATAGAACGATTTCAAATTATAGTGGAAATTTACTTAGCTTTCATTTGGTGTGGCTAGAGCAGTTGCTGCCATGGTAAGACTATTGTGACACTAACACTTCAGGTAATGAGCGGAAAGCACAGTAATCCTGCTGGCTGATTACAGACAGTAATTAAGACACTGATCCTGCAATTAGATGGAAGCAGGTATCTCATGCCTAGAAAACATCCTTTTCCCCTTCTCTTTTCAGAAGCAATCCATTCCTTTCACACAAAGGTATGCACAGATATGATAGAACATGGGCTTAGCCTGTTTTGTTGTTTAGCTTTGTGTATCATACTGTAAGAAATTCATAGAACATCTTTGCTGCTACAGTTATGTTGATTTTCTGTCAGTAATATGCAATGTCAAGTTGTTTTTTCCAGAGATGGATGTTATAAGTGTAAGCTACAACAATGGAAAATGAAGTAGTACAGTGATGCTACAGAACTTTTGTGTCATTTCAGACAGTATTTATGCCAGGCAAACCATGCGACATAGCTTGTTATGGAAGTATTTAAATACATTTCACTGGAAAAATGTAAAGTTGAGAACAAATTGAACAGACAACTGATGTGAAAAAGCTGTTGTGTAAAATGCATTAACACAGTCCACACTATGAGTTGCTAGGGAATTACTGCACACCTCAGTAATTAAAGTCACTCTGGATTCTGCGTTGTGCCATCTCACATAACTGAGGTGTGTAGTTATTCCCTGGCAACGCACAGTCTGTTGTGTGATAACATCCAAACTTGCATCATTGTATTACCTGTGAATGAACAAGTTAGATCTTGTACTTCACTATGTATGTGTGAAGTCAAAATGTTACAAAGAATTAAGCAAAAATCTGACAATAGTCCGTGGAATAAATATACCAACCGCATGACGACAAACATCAACTACTGCATATTGTTGCATAGACATCTAAGGACCTATGTATTTTAATGGACTGACAATAGACTGCTGGGCTACACTAACAAAAGATAGATTGCTAAGAACTGCCAACTTCATAACGAAACAATGTTGCTTTACAGAAAGCATTCAGACAGGCTGCGACCTTGAAGACAAAGGAGGCACAGAGAGAGAAGAAGCCTGTAGAAAGAGGTTAGTAGGCTAGTACAGAGTGGGGTCCCTTGGAAGTGAAAGGCTTTCCCCTGAGGGAATTTGTATCTTATCACAAGATAATAAGAACATGAAAGGAATAATACAGATCATTATTTAGTTGTCTTCATATTTTACCGGACTTTCTATTGTTGAGTTAAGCTATTTTGGAACTCAGGAATGATGACCGGACGAATAGATAATTTGGAGTAATTAAAGCACAGCTAATTACATAAGGCCAACCACGCAGCATGGTAATGCAATAAAACAACACAGTTCTAAAAATGTAACGTTCTCATTTATAACACTGGTAGATCTTATCTCTCGACTGCTTACTGAAGTGTTTTGGTCTTATCTCAATCGCCCACCACTACCCCTAATTATATGCGCTGTTTGATGGTTTGCTTTGACCCCAGGAATAGTAAATTTTGTATTTATTGTTACATATCAAATGCCTATGCTCTTATCATGATAACCAAGAACTATTGTCTGTGTTGTGTAAGTGATGCTTTTGTGTTGGAGTGTGCCTGGCATTCTGTAGCTGAGGCATCTGATGTAAAGATACTTGTATTTGGTAGATCACCCTAAACAAATATTGTGGGCCGAGAAGACCCCTATTCCACAAGTTCTCTAATAAGCCATGACATACATCAGCCAACTCCTGCCACCTCTCATAGAGCATCAATTGAGTTAAAGCATCTGTATTTTAGGCAAAATTGCATTTATTTATACAATCTAACCAAATGTCAGAGAAAATATTGTGCATTTTTAAAGCATTTAAGCAGATTATCATTATTAAGTACATGTTCACAGGGTCACATATGCATTTCCTTGTTTTTCAAAGCAAAGCACATTTGTTTTCCATTAAAATAACATCAAGTTGATTCAGTGTTGACATTGTTAATGTTATGTCATGTAAATGACTATTATAGCTGGAAATGGCTGATTTGTGATGAAACATCTACATAGGCATGCAGAAGCTCATTAGCAGCTACCAACAGTCCTGTGTTACAATGGCACTTTGTGTATTTTAAAAGGCTATGTAATCATTAGAAAACCCTTTTGCAATTATGTTATCACCGGTGAAAACTGTTTAAAGAAGCAATACAACTAGCCTTCTTTAGACCGGTTGAGTATCTGAAGCATCAGCAATTGTGGGTTCAATACAGGGTCAAAATGCAACTCTGGGATGCTGAGTTGCAAAGAAAAAGCCATATCTCAGACTGACCAATAAAAATAAAAGATTTAGGTAGACAAAATACCACAGACACTGGACAGAGGAAGATTGGAAAAAAGCTCCAGCCTCCTGGAGCCACTTCTTCACTGTTGACGTTGAGACTAGTGTTAGTGCATTTTTTTCGGAAACAAGGTACATTCTATGTGATCCCAAACTTTTATTTGACGCAATGTTTTTAAAATAAGAATATATTGTAATACTGTATGCCAACAAGAGGTTAAAAAAAAAAGACCTTTCGGATTTTCAAAGTATTCCAAGAAGTAATCATGTACAGTGTCTGTAATCTGACTTCAGTATAATTTACTCTGTTGAATTGTAATTTCCACAGTTCCTCTACAAACACCTTTTAAAGCCCCCCCCAAATGTTTTGTCTTAGAATACATTTTTTGAAGAATATGTTAGACGGAAGTATGGACATTCAAGTTTGTGTGCATGTGTTTCTAGTGTACACATGTGAGAATGCTGTTCATACAATGCAGCATTCAACACTATAACACTATGTTTCACAAGCTTGTGGTGAAGCTCTGGAAACTAAACCTTAACATTGCCTGGTGAAGGAGGATCCTTGAGTTCCTGTCAGGCAGACCCCTGGTGGTTCAGATTGGTATATCCCCACAGGGCTGTGTGCTCAGACCCCAGAGCAAATGTAAGGACCTGATTGTTGACAACAGGAAGAATTATTTTGAAGCCACCTCCCTATCCACACGATAAGGTATGGTACAGGGAGGCTTGGTTCTTATAGCCTGGGCATTGAGGCTCCAAAAAGTGTGCATGTGAGTTCACCTTGTTCCCTCCCTCAGGGAACCAATGTTATTGTCATATGCAAAGGTTATTTAAACTGAGGCAATGAAGCCCTTACAGAAGCAACAGAGGAACTCAACAGAGAACTGAGTTCTAAATTCACATTGCCCTCTGTAGGAAATTACTCCTACTCGTTCCATAGAAAAGCACATCATATAGCACACTGTTCCCTTACAGCTTATAGATAAGTCACCCTGATTCACATTACAATACAACCACTGCTGGTTCTTATTTATCACTCTGAGGTATCTGAGCATGTTAAGCCCTTAAGCTATGTGGTGTACATGTGTATTATGTTTATTTGGATAATCATGTATTTACTTTAATGTAGCTAAGGGACAGGTTGATATTTCTGGGAGAGGGGGTGTTTGTAGTGCCTCTGTACATCTGTAGCAATGAAGAACATTATGCCATCCCCCACTTAAAAACACAAACAGGTATTGTCATCACACTGTTAGCACATTTCACTCAGCCAATTTCTAGCTACAGCAACATTTTTGTTTAAGTTCTTATGTTAAAATTAGTGTTCGTTGTAACACTGAAATAAAACCAAGCTATATGCAGATTATCAGACAGCATCTCTATGATGTTGATCTATTCATTTTAGATACCATTTAAACATTTTATAATAGCTAGCTAGTAGTTGTCAGTTCATTAAAACCTTTTACATTTAAATGGGACTGAAAGGAAGAGGCCAGTCCAATGGTGCTTTAAACTTGCTGTCTGGCAGTAGTTAAAGAAACTGCAGCCAACCCGGATTTGAATGCCTTCATATACAGGCTAAAGAGGGATGGGCAGTCCTACACAATAAACAAGTAGCAGGCTCACTGTGCTAATCTAGTCAACCCCCTGAGAAACACAAGATTATCCTCCCTTTATTTCCCGTTTCTCATGCACTCTTTTCATCTGATTACCTCTTCTCCAGAATATCCGGAGGAGTAAAGGTATTGAAGTGATTAAGCATTTTCTTCTCTTTCATCCTCTTTTCTTTCAGCCGGCACTACTCTTAAGATAGCTGGCTAGCCAATTGGGGATGGAGGCTTGGATTATCTTCCTCCTTCACTTCCTCAGTAGGTTGACTGTTGCTTCATGAAATAGGCACACAGTAATTTATTAGACATATATTTACAATTTTCTACAAAGGCTTTTAAATGTGTCTTCTTATTTACAGCATTCTTGTATTATAGCAATACATTTATGTTTTTTGAAATCATAAAATATACAGTGTTGCTTGAAAGTGTGTGAACCCTTTTTGAACTCTCACACTTAATAAATGCATTGGTATTGTAATGCATCAGCAATCAATATGTTAAATAGTATAATCATTATCAAATGATGCATAAATCTTATATTTGAATAACCATTTACAATGAATATATAAGCAAGGTATAACAGATTAAACAAAAGGGCCCTAATGGCATTATTCTATTATAGAAACTTCACCAATATTTAACAGAAATAGTTGGTAATATGGATTCCAGAAGGTTGTGAAACAATGGAGGCGAATGAGGGATGGATCCAGCCAGGGATGAACATAAAGGGATGGCCAGGTGATGTTATACAAGATATCACTGTGTAAATGTGTGTGCCCAAGGCTAAGGAGAGAGTTGTTTCTACCGATCAACTTAGATTTTATGGTCTTCATTAAAGTCTAATTTGAATCCACAAACTCTTGAGTTATTGCATCTTTTTGGCGGGACAAGAGAACAATTTTCCACGACAACCCCTTGTGCAGTTCTCTATATTTTTCGCTGTAGAATAACATAATTAAAAGGGAATTAAGAGCAGGTGCAAAAATACACGAACGTTGAGTTGCTAAAATCAAGCAGCCAAGTAGAATTAGAAGGGTTATAATTTGGTTCTAAATGAACCAATTAAAGAAGGCATCGTTAGGAAAGATGTTTGGCCAGGATGAATGAAGACAAGAAACTTGGTCTGTTTCGTGTTACCCACAAAGATGAATGCCAAACACACCTGAGGAGAAAAGGAGATCTCGCAGGACATCAGGAACAGGAATTGTTTGTAAGATGGATTCCTGAAGGTTGTGAAACAAGTATGGCAAATCAGGGAATGGTCCGGCCAGGGATTAACATAAATCCCTGCTCAGATCTTCTGAAGGCCTACGCAAAACTATAGACATCTTAATGTATACGTTCTATATATTGTTCCCTGCTGAGTGAGGCCACAGAGGTCCAGGAGCGCTGGAGAACGAGCGCCAGTCGAGCACAGCAAGGTGCTAAAACATTCAAGAGGCAGCGAGGAGGGCAAGCCCCACCTCTCCACATCTGACATCTGCCAATCACGGCAGCTCTAATGGCATGTCTAGGAACTGCCCAAAGGATAAGGACGAAGCAATCTACACACTAATGGCTTGCATTGTGTATGTTTCTGCACTGAGGCCAATGAGCCAGGACCTCACCATCCGTCAAAATTTCCCACAAGGCAGAGAGGCTACTCGAATCCTCAGTTGGTGTCTAGGTTAAACATTTCTTTCATTTTGTTATTCCAAGTTGCTGCTCGGTAAATAAAAAGACCTCAAGCTTTGCCCCTTTGTACATATCACTGTCTTTGCTCTGCCCTGTTCCACTACTGGAGGATGCAGAAATAGTGGACCATGAAGAGCCGTAATGTTTGTGGAGGCAATGCAACCCGCTCAGTGGTATTCACATGTTTGTGGTAAATCAGAGTAGTGTATGTGTGACAGACACAGTGGAAGAAACATTGAACTAGCTAGACCTGAAGACTTGGCAGCAACACCAGCTGACCCAGCTTCTGGAGTGCAAACAAGCAGACCCCCTGGCAAACCTGATCAGACAGCCTCCCTCCCGCTGACTAAGCTCACCCCTCAACACTGCGCCCCCTGATCTGAGCGAGAGGTTCAGGAGCTGGATGCATGGGTGTGTCCTGACCGGGGGCCCAGCAGGTGAATGACCCGCCCCTCCAGGTGACTCATCACAACCCCAGGCTCAAATAGATGCTGGCACAGCTGTGTCTCTTGAGGGACTCTCCAGTCGGTCAAAGATAGCCCAGGTGCACCGACTGGTTGAGGGATGGCTCTAGCCCGACCTCATCTGCCTGGCTCAGGTGGTCATCCGGTTGATGGGAGGAAGGTTGTGAGGCAGGGGTCCCTGACATGTCTCGGCAAGATATTTGATCCCATGAAGTCGACACCACGTATCCAGTAAACTGCTGAAACTCTGCTACGGGAACAGGTTCTGGTGTCGGAAGGTCAACTACTCATTGGTGCAGGTTGCCCTCCTGACCCAAAACAGCTTCCTGAATTACAGAACAGGTAAGTGTTGACTCCCACCATGTTGGAGCTTGCCCATTGGCTGCCTACTGGCTGGAAAGGGTACGGGGCAGGTTTCATTATCCAGGAATTGAGGCACCTATGGAGTTTTATAGGAGACATAGACATGTTTGTGTTTTGCACCCAAGTAGGCATACCTATGGACTTTTTTACAGACCAGCACACCCCCCTCGTCTCCTGGCTGATGGAGCGTGTCCCCCTTGTAGTGTAGCAACCCCTGTGCTATCATCAGAGGAGCTATAAAGGGCGTGCCCTCATCCGAGAGTTCTAGCGAGGTGATGAAGTTGTAGTGTTGGTATGCATTCCTAACCACCTTTAAAGGGTTAAAGGGCCCTGAACCCATATCATAAGCACTATACGCACAGAGCTGGAGAGTTCGTGTTCCACCAATGTTTTTACCGAAGCCTGTCGGAAAGCTGTAGAGGACGAGGTTGCTAAAATACGGGCTGTGTTGTGAGCGTTTCTACAGACTGTGAGACAGAGTAGCCAGGAGAGACTCAACTGCCCAAACAAGTCCCCTGAGCCCGAAAAGCCACCAGAACTTTCATTCCGTTCCCTCATGAATTATGTCTTGAATATTTATTTTCCTTATTCTGAGCCGTTGTTGGGTAAATAAAACACCCTCTGGTATTGCACTTTTGATGTTCATGGTGTCCTGATTCTATCCAATTACAATATGTAATTAAGGTTACACTCATGAAAACTCCCAATGTACAGTATATGAACACTTTACTCGGTCTATATGAATGCAAAGTGCTATTATGAAATATACTCCATTATAAGTATGGGGTTCTAGACCAAGGGCTCTACATATTTGGGAGTCCTTGACATAATGAATTGGATTGTCTATCAGTGTTGTAAAAACACAAGGGACATTGTGATAGGAGCTGGTTTACCCCAGTTTCTTTCATCGTTGTGGTGCAGTGCATTATTTTAGTAGACGGCCTCCTTGATGGAAACAAAAACACCAACACACATTCTCTAAGATGAAAAACAACATTTTATTTATTTTCAGATGTGCTTGTGAAACAGCCTTTTTTTGTTTTGAACTTTTTTATGTAAGAAGACAAAGTTCTCGCACATCACGTTTAGCTCTTGGCCGAGGTTGATTGGGGATGATAAAATCAATACCTGACTCCCTCTGCCCGGAAGCTTAAACAGGGCGTTGTTTGGATTTTCCAGCATGACAATGAACCAAATCACACCTCAAAATCAGCACATAAATGGTTTACTGACCACCAATCAATGTTTTGCCGTGGCCATCCCAGTCCCCTGACCATAACCACATAGAAAACCTGTGGGATGCGCTGAAGAGAGTCCACCATCGTGGACATTGGCTTCTGCAGGATCTGGGGAGATTCTGTGTAGAAGAATGATCTCAGATAATTTGTCATGTTTTCTCTATTGTTACCACGAATTACAGAAGAGGAATCAGCTATACTCCTGCCAATTAAAAGAAAATACTCTGAACACATATTCAAATTAAACCAGTACATTTGGATACAATAAGCTGAATACAGTAAGCATGTATTTGACAGTAACAGTGCAGGATGATCTCTTCTCAGGGACAAAAGCCATGAAGGTCCTCGTAGAAAAATTGCGTATCACATCCATCTACGCTGTGGCTGTAGGTCAAAGGTCATGGATCCTTCCGATTCTGCAGTGGTCTCTAGTCACCTTGATGATTATTTTTCCTCCTCCAGCCATTAGACCCCTGCCAGCTTAGTCCATGCCCTGCAGAGACTCTTGTGCCTTGATACATTTGCCCGATTGGGCTAATAAATGAGTGGCTCGTGTAAGCCTTCTGCAGTGCTCTGTGGCTAGGGGCAAGCCGTCTGTCATTCCCCCAAATAAATGCCATTTTAATAGACAAATTGTCAAGGGGAGACAAACCAAATAGAGGAAACCAGATCAATCATTGTAAGAGGAAAACATGAAGCTGTAGAAAACGTGTAACACTGTGCTGGAGTACAAAACATTGTTTATTGCAAGTTTTGTAAGGCTATTTTGTATTTGTGTTGCATGCTTATGTGCATATTTCAGTGACATTTTAATCATCATATAGTATTGGCTGCATTATTTTACTATTAATTGTATATTACGTGAATACGTGTCATTCATTCATTTAAGCGTATAAGCTTTAGCAAGTAGGAAGCCTTGTTAAGTTCTAAACCGACCAAGATCTGAAGAAACCATACCTGCGCAAATAGGTGGACAGAGTCTGGCTCAATCTGAGGACAAAAGACTGCAGTGTTTGTGTGTTTGTAAATATACTAAGTAGGAAAACCATTTATTTTCAAACCTGGCCAGGGATGGTCCACAGCATTGGCAAACTACGTTGCCATGTAGGGCCAACAGCTGTGGTGGCCCCAAAATGGAATGGCGCATTTATGGAAGCTGGTTGATTCAGCAAGTTGTCTATACTTGAGTCATTCAGTTTCAAAATCTACTCTGGGGCCCTGACCGCAGATTTTGGTTGTTCATTCACATATTTGCAGATTTATTTGACATTTTTACATGAGATTTATAGTTATTCTATCAGATATTAAGGCACTTATTCCATTTGCTGTTTGGTAATGGATCGTTGTTCTGTACAGTACCTTGGAAAAATGAACTCTGCAATGCGTCGTTCATTATTTCTGCTTGTTTCTGAGCAATTGCCTGAAGCCATATCTCCACTTTTCGGCCTTGGAAAACTCTGTCGTAGTAGGGTGGTTTGGGGCTGCATGATGAAGCATCCTCTAATGAGTTTAGAAGTATTTGGTTGTTTCTAAATAGACAAGACATTTCTAGACAAATGCTAAATTCATCCTGCTGCTGCTGTCAGCAGTTACATAATTTTTTCTCCACACATTCCTCCTGCCATTACTCTGGTATATTTTGCCATATACAATACCATTTACTAGAACTCTGAACACTCTTTGGGGTACTTTGTAGTGCATCCTTTTCATCTAATTATGGGAAAGAACAGCATCATGAAGGGAGACAATTTTATGGAACTCATTCCGTTGCTGCTAGCCACAAAAAAACGGACCAATCATGTCTGGTCTTATTTACTAAATGGCCAAAAGTGTGTGGATGCCCCTACTAACTATTGCGTTTATTTCAGTATTTCTTCATAAGTTTGTACCTACTTTTTAAATATGCTACTGTAAATTAATGTCCTTTTGCTGACCACCAAATTAGGCCATGGACTGCAGCTGAAACTTGAAATGGGAGTAGCTTAAATTCTTGCTTTATGACTGCTGCTAAACAAACACATGTGACTCTGAAATATTAACTATCTTGCTAGACACAGTATATTTAAAAACAAACAAAGAAAATTTGAAATTCAGTTAGATATAACCTTGCATAATGGGTGAAAAGAGTTCAGAACGCAATTTCACTGACTGACTTGAGGTCTTTTTGTTATCAGGTTGCATTTTATACTTGTTCTTTCAAGCAAGCTACTGTAAGCGAACATTTACCAAACAACACCAAAACATCTAACAGCCATAAATTCAACACTGCATTATTAAATGATGTCTTGGAGGGAAACAAATCTGCTGGCCAAACGCTGTATTCGTTTGACTGTATGAAGGCAGGGTCAATGGAAGGTCATGGTACTGTGAATTCATTTGCAGGCGGAATCTAAGACAAGCCTGACATTTATTGTCCCTGTAATAACCTAACAGCACATGTGAAAGAAAGGACAGAGTCCCCACATCTGTTTTTCAAGGATTCAAAAGGGGCAAAAGTGAAATATACTACATCCATGATCACAAATTGTTTATGGTTTCTGCCAAGTTATCCAGTAGGTTCATAGTATGGGCTAAAATGATTGAGTTCTTACTGAGCTCTTGCAATAAGAAAGGTTCACTCTGTATTGAGATGGTGGCACATTTGTTTTTACTTCCTCCCTGCACATACAATTAATCACTAGACATGAGGTTACTATGAGGAAAACAAAATGAGTTCTGATTTCATTGTCTGCTTTGTAATACTTGACCAACACAATAAAACAAATGTATGTAAGAGAGTGTCCCCAATCACTCAACTCTCAACATGAGAACATTTCTCATTCTGCTCTTGTTTCTTGCCTCTCGGTAACACCATGGGTAGCATCACACAGCAGTAAAGGTTAGGAGAAAATCACTGTCAGAATACTGACGAGGCATCTGACCAATCAGCCACAAACTGTGTGCAATTTCCTCCGGATTAAAATGATGGAGGTGTGTGCAGTCAGGTAGGAAAGGCTGACCTGGGAGGGAACCGCAGTAGGATGTACAATATCCTTTGATGTGTTGGGATTTAAAAAGTACTGCTAGGAATTCATTTAGAGGCCAAAGTTTCTAAATTCTAAATAATCTTGCAGCCATCATAAGAAATAATTGGGAATACATATTTATTGACGAATAACACATTTAAAATCAAATAGAAAACTGCATATTGATGTGTTTCATGTAGACATTCTTAAAAATGATTGTAGTCTAGGAAGGCCTACACATAGCAAATAATACTAATTGTGTTTTAGGGACTGTTTTGAATAATTATAAAATCAACAGTGAAAGGGTGATTCTGAGACCCTGGCTTTCTAGGCAATTTCTTGCTTGGCAGTTATAAAATTTAGCAGGCTAACAATCTGTCTAAAACAGCACGTCCAGCATCATTAGGAAAAGTGAATGTCAACACACAAGCAAGTTAACGCGGGTTTTCACAAATGCTCTCATCGCTATTATTGTAATGCTTTTGGTTGGTAGAGATCCAAACAAAACCATGTCTGAAATCAGATTGGATCAGTATACAACAATTGATTGCAAAATATAAAAATATTCAGCATAATTGCTGCACATATCTCAAAATGTGTAGTAATGCATAGCTATATATTTTTATGACTGGAGATAACTAAAAATAACGCAACATCACAATTCATAATGTTTTATAGTCAGCCAGTATGGCACATTTGTCTTAAACACATCAATCTGTCATCATCATCATTAAATATTGAAGATGTTACCAGTGCTGACTCTAGCCTTTTAAGAGCCGTAGGCACAATATAGTTTAAGGCCCCCTAGTAGTTTGTGGCCCTACGCTACCTCTTATACCTTGAGCTGGCCCTGGATGTGACATCTGCTTTGCTTTCCCTCTTGCCCCAACGCTCAACGTTGCCAGGCTTCTAGCTGCCACCAGCCCACTCTCAAGTCCTCACCCACACCTGGACATCTTTGTCATTCCCTTTAACACACCCAACGCCGTGTCTATGTGTAGCTCACTCTTCCCTTGTCAAGTATTGTGTTTGTGTTCATTGTATGACAATAGGCCCTACGCCTCATCTCTATAGTTACGAACGACAAGTTCTTGTGCTCTTTGTCTTTCCAATGTCCAGCTTTTGTGCTCTTAATTTTCCTTCATGGGAACTTTTTTTGCCAGTCTTTTCTTTTCCACACAAAACCTTACAGGGGCGTTTCTAGGCATAGACATCCTACACGGTCACCTACAGGGGGAATCTATTTATGTGTCGTTTGAATTAAAACCAATGTAGTGTAGTTTGAGTAACAAAACGAGTTCAACACATTCAGTCAAGACTTTCTTATTTGTTATTAGTGAGAGATATTGACGACTCGAGAGACGGTTGGTGAGGGCAGGGCCTGGTAGGGAGGGTGGGTGAGGGACGGGCCAGGTGTGGACAGTAGGTTAGGGACAGGCCAGGTGTGGACGTTTGGTGAGGGACGGGCCAGGTGTGGACGTTTGGTGAGGGACGGGCCAGGTGTGGATGGTGGGTGAGGGACAGGCCAGGTATGGATGGTGGGTGAGGGACGGGCCAGGTGTGGACGTTTGGTGAGGGACGGGCCAGGTGTGGACAGTAGGTGAGGGGCAGGCCAGGTGTGGACGTTTGGTGAGGGACGGGCCAGGTGTGGACAGTAGGTGAGAGACGGGCCAGGTGTGGATGGTGGGTGAGGGACAGGCCAGGTGTGGAGTGGCCATTTTCATGCAATAAATTGAGTACAGGCCTTTTAGTGGAATGCAAAAACGTTAATAAGTAGTAATAGTTAGCAATAGTTATTGAGTAATTGAGATGTTGTTACATTTAATAAAGTTATTGCCAAGTACTAATGTAACAGAAACTCTTGTTAATCTCAATGGAATTATTCTAGTGTGAATAGGCCTTAATGATCCAATGATCCCTTTTCCTAGCATCTCTCTCTCCTCACCAAATATCAGAGACACCAGCCAGTTAATAAGGAGAGTGGCAAAACATTTTAAATCATATTGTAATTCTGTTCTCATACTTTATGTTCAGCCCAGTAGCTAAATGTTTAGTGTGTACCCTAACCTTGTTTGCTATTTATTTTCTGTGCTACTCCAAACTACTTCAAATACATTTGTGAGTGGATAAAAAAGTGTTGGTTGACAAATTCACGATTTTCTCTGAAAACATCTAATTCATAAAACATCCAGTTCAATTTACATTAGACACAATAACACATGACTGGTGCTATAATTGTATTTGTCAGGTATTAGATCCTACTTGGATCCATGAAGACCGATAAGTTTAGGAATTCACAACACCTGGAATACAGAGAGAAAAATGTGGGAGAAATGTTTATCTTCAAATTTCTTTCATTTTTATTTTGTCATCAAAATTTTTACAAAACATTTTCTGACAATAATATACTCAGAGGAGCCATATTTTACGTTTGGACCAGGTCTCCACAACACCGCTTTAGGTCTGAGTACATAAAAATAACATATTTAAACAAAAACAACAACAAACCAACTACAGAAGAAAACAATGTAGCGCATATTTACATCCCACAGAAATAAATGCCCTCTCTAAAAGAGGGGGAAAGAAGGAATTCCCATGGAAATTACATAGAAATACCATAAGGATAATTTTGAGAAGGGGGAATGTTGAGAATCTTGGACCAGAAAAGGAAAATAAAGTATAGTTGAATATTGCTTTCGGGTTGGTTTCACTACAAATTCAAATATCAGCATTGACTGTGTCAATAAAATTAAGTATTTGTGAAAGTTGCCTTCTTTGTCTTTATTTGTTAACAGAAATTAAATTAAGGGTGCAAAAATGCTTTGTCAGACCAACATAAAGAATGATTTAGATTAAGATTCATGTATATGCTTAAACTCTGCAATTTGGCAAAGCAATGCTTACAAACCAGGGTTTAGATTATATGGGTTAAAAGGTTGATAGTTTATAACAGCTAATATGCATGAAACAATCAATTCATAAAGAGGAAAAATACTGTCCTGAACTGATAACCGAAACACTGATTTAGGGGAATTACAGGAATGTAAGAACTGGTGTACTGTATTACTCCAATCAGGGCCCTAGAGAATCCTTAAACTGTACTGTATTACTCCAATCAGGGCTCTAGAGAATCCTTAAACTGTACTGTATTACTCCAATCAGGGCCCTACAGAATCCTTAAACTGTACTGTATAACTCCACTCAGGGCCCTAGAGAATCCCAATGCTGTTACTGTATAGCTCCACTCAGGGCCCTAGAGAATCCCAATGCTGTTACTGTATAGCTCCACTCAGGGCCCTAGAGAATCCCAATGCTGTTACTGTATAGCTCCACTCAGGGCCCTAGATAATCCCTATGCTGTTACTGTATAACTCCACCCTGGGCCCTAAAAAGTCCCACTACTGTTACTGTATAACTCCACCCTGGGCCCTATATAGTCCCTTTACGGTTACTGTATTACTCTCTTCTGGGCTCTCCAGCCATTGAAACTGCAGTTGCTT
>JACXGK010001798.1:29313-51524 GCA_016801125.1 Novumbra hubbsi
GGGGGGGGGGGGGGGGGGGGGGGGGGGGGGGGGGGGGGGGGGGGGCAGTACACAATGATGAGCCCGTTCACTGTGTCCTGCATACTCAGCCATGTGCACCAGGCGTGATAAGACTGCACACAGGAGGATTAAGGAGATAGGCAGGTGTCTGTGTGTATGAGCAACTATGTGTGGCAAGATGTTGGGATTGCATTCCCTAGTGTGCTTGGGGCACAGAAACCTCGTTTTAACCAAACACAGCACAATTCCTGTTATTTTCACGCCGTTTTTATTTATTAGAATAAAAATAAAATTGTTCTATTCCTCCTTTTATTTTCCCGTTCTCTCTCCCCTCATCTCTCATTTCCCCTGGAGGTTTGCATTTAGCCATTCCTCTGAGCATAAACACAGGAATATGAAAGGCTTTTTCTGCAAGACGTCAGACCTTCATTCACCCCCCTTCAGCTAAATCTGTTGCCAGCAGGGAATTGATCTCAAACTCTGAGGGTGGGTGAAGAAGAGGGAACAGAACTCAAAACAAACAAAGCAGAGGAAAAAAACAAAGCCTGACGGCGTTACTGGGCTAGCACAGACGTTCCTAAAGTTCAGCTCAAACATGCACAATTTGCATGCATCCCCTGTACTAAAAGCCCCTATTCAGCATGGCATTAGAATAATGGCACAAAAGACTAGTTAATGCAAGGCAGCGGGGTCTGTTCATTCCAATGGCCTTGTCAGTCCTTATCATGGATAAAAGATAATGGTAAACCGATTACTTATTAGCGGTTAATTTAATTGTGATCAAAATGACTCCATTTAAACTTGTAATTACAAATTGTGGCAAAGTCATTCGGATCATTGCTGGACTGGTGGTGAGAATACTGCTCAAGGAAACATAATCATGTAACTAAATAATAAAGACTGGTCTACAAACGTATCAGGATGTCGATAGAAGAGTCCCTCTGGAGTAAAGCCCCACCATAAAACACAAGTATCTCTTTCTGCAATGTCCATGGGGCTGGAACAATCTACTCTAGAGTTAAAGGACCACGTGAGGGTCAGTGAATATCTGGCTTCAGAGACACCAAAGTGACCAGCGAGTGTGTTTGTGTATGTGTGTGTGTGTAGGTCTGTGTGTGTGTGTGTGTGTACAAAAGTGCTTGTGGTTTTAGGGCATGTCAGACAGGAAAGAGGCGAGCTCCATAATGTCTCTTTCTAGTTCAGTGCGCACCCTAATATCAGTATGTGGTTTCCCCAACCGTCAGCATGTGGACAGAAATAGAACGTTATAAAACAGGCTGACCAAAGTCACCAAAGGCATGAGATCCAGGCCAGGTGGATTGCAGGGGTGTATGGGTGGTGGAAGAAAAAGGCCAGACATGACAAGACATTGGTTGAACTGAGTGTGGGATGTCCCATTCGTAAAGACATTGGCACAACATTTATTACAAGGTCAACTGGAACGAGAAGTGTAGTCAGAATGCATTTTGAATAAACCGATGATTGTTATGCA
The DNA here is from genome assembly GCA_016801125.1 of Novumbra hubbsi. Lineage (NCBI taxonomy): Eukaryota > Metazoa > Chordata > Actinopteri > Esociformes > Umbridae > Novumbra > Novumbra hubbsi. Next base: position 30,806 of record JACXGK010001798.1, read on the forward strand.
ATATGTGGGACAAATATCTAAATCCACAAGTTCACCAGATCATAATATCATCATCAAAGCATTATGCATGTGTTTGCTTGGGGTTGGGTAAAATTAGGAAATGGAACTATGTTATCATGGCACAACAAGAATGCCCTTTCAAAATATCAATTTGAGAAGCATGAAGGGCTCCAACGTTCCCAGTCAACTAGGGCTCTGGTCAGGGGATGTGACTCAGAGACATGAGTAATACGTTCAGTAATGGAGAATCTCTGCAGAAGTAGTGACATGGTGGAGAGTGCTGGCAGCAAATAGAAAAATATTTATCATTAAAACAAGACGAGGAGAGCATTTGGTGGGAACCGCTCTCCTGGACCGACGGCCTCCCTCACAATGGGTTGTGGATAAGGCTCCTCTTCTGGGCCACAAGCAGTTTGTGTTTCAGAAGAAGCAGAATACGTAACTTGTTCCTTATGATTGATTTATTTACACGTTAAATAAGTCCCAATGTTTTCTTTTTTTTCTTTCTCCTGTTGATTGAGTATTTTATAGAATTTATTGACATCTTTGATCGTTTCAAAAAGTTCCACTTTTAAGCCGTCGTCGAGAAACACGGCAAAAGCCACAACTGCCTTCACTCGGCCCTTCCCTTCTTCCTGCCCTCTTTGGGCGCTGCCCCTCCTGGGAGGACATGTACCGCAGGTGGCCTGGAGGGCTCCCTCCTCCTGGTTCTCCTGTCTATGGCAGGCCAGTTATGACCACAAACCAGTTTCTTCCGGACTTAAAATATAACCATAGCATGTTATCTGGACATGGGGAATAAGGGGGAGGGGGGGGTGCCCATTGAAAGCAAAACAAATGTTCCAGTCCTGCATCATCAGCATCAATCCATGGTAAAGGATGTGCAATAGTGCCCATGGGTGACAGAGACAGTGTCCACATTTATCTTGTTAGAGTCCGAACACAAGGCCCACTGGCTAACAGAGGGCTGTTGTTAACAGGCGATATCCATCCCCGGAATGACAGTCCACTGCAGTCGATGAGTTCATCTGGGGGTCAAAAGATTCATCTGGAGGTCGACGTGTCAGTGAGTCAGCCAAACAAGACCTCATGAGGCACTGGGCCCTGTGTCCCCACTGTCTCCCGAGGGAGTAAGGAAGGAGGAGGCAGCAGAGGAGTGTCCAGCGGGCGTACCCACGTTCCTCTCACCTCACAGTTACACAAGAAAATCAAGCATTGTTTTTGAGAAATCAAATATATAAATATGGCTTGCTGGGCATAGCACACATTGGCATTTGAAAGGCTGTAACACTGCCCTCGCATTTCACACCCAGGACTTTTTTTCAGTTCAGAGGATTAAATTAAACTATACTGTGTCAATCCCACGAGTGACCCAGATTATATATGGTATAATCTATGGGGGGCCCACTCCAGCCAGATGCCAAATCTTGACACCCCATTGCACATGCTTACTAAATGTTTCCATTGGACTGCATCAAATTCACTTTTTGTCAATTGGCTTAGGCTCGGAATTGGCTTTGGAATAGGCTCCCAAATGCAGACAGAGAGAGTTGTCTAGGCTTTGTAGCAGAGCGTGTGGTTTGGTTATACATATTGTATAGTGATGGCAGATGTACGTTTATAGAATGTACGCCATCTATGCCACGTATTTAATGTGTACCAGTTTTGTTCAGAAACCAAAACGATATAAAAAAAATAAAAATGTATGTACATCTAAAAGAACAAATCTTTGGTACGATGTGAGCACATTAATAGAACTCAGTATGAGACAATGACCTCCATAGTTGTAAATACAGAAAACACAATATGAAAACGATACAACGCCCTACTTGTTTTCCCTCAACACCGCATTCTCCCGTTTTGAACATCTGCACATTTTAATAAAATAACGATACCCATATGAGAGCATGTTGACCGCTGACTGATCATTTTACTGCGAGTAACAGCGGAGCTTTTTGAGCTCTGGTAAACATTATTTCGTATCATGATGTTGTCTCTTGCTTTATATCTCCATCATTTCGGTCCCCCAGAAACCTTGTTTATTGCACATTCCTTTCTCACTCCTCACACAGCATGAGAGAACTGCCATTATCCATTCCTTGGAACAGGCACCCTACAGTGTTGTCGCTGCATGGGCCAGAGCTGTAACCAAAGCGATGCTTTAACGTGTCATGCATGTTGCATCACATTTCAATTTCCCAGGAACCAGGACGATGGGAGCAGGAGGGCAGCTTTGAAGTGTTTGGTAGAAGAAAGAGAGAGGATAGCAATACTCCCAGTAGCATCATCCTTCATAATGGTCGCTTTCCCTGTGCCAGATGGCCCCGAGCCATGTTTTTAAAATGTTTCTTTTTATTTGTTATCCTCTCCTCACCTCTGCCCCCTTGTGGCCTTCACATGCCAGTGTGCACCCCGGAGAATCCCCTAACTCCCTATCCCTCCACTCAAGAGTCATATCCCCTTTGCCCCACTTCAAAAGTCAGCCTCTCACTCCAGCCGTTAGCGTCCGAAGGTAAGCGTGGTGCTGCGTTCGGGGGGAGGGAAGGGGCCACCGGGGCCCTCGGACGGGGCTCTGAGGATGGAGGGTGGCGAGCGAGGCCCGGGCCCCACCCCCACAGTGGCAGCAAACGGCACAGCAGGCAGCGCTACAGTCTGTATGGTGGCCCTGTCGCGTGGCCCCAGCTCCTCCAGACCCTGCGGTGGGCCCTCGTAGCCCATGTTGAGCCGCAGGGGCTGATGGGCCTGGCAGTAGTCCACGACCGGCTGCTCATACCGGTAGTACGCCAGTGCGCCCATCTGGTGCGGGACCTGGGTCGAGTAGAGAGGGTGAGGATGGCGTGGCGATTGAGAGTTGTGGGGGTGAGGAATTGTAAATGAGGCGGGTGAGAGAAAGAAAAATGGAACAGAGAAAGAAATGAGAACAACACATTAGTGTGTCTATCTTTTCATGACATCTCTTAGCCCCCTTTGATCAAACAAATGGGCCACAAATGATCAGCAATAATTATGTCTGCGATTCAAGCCAATGTTTTACTGTATGTCAAACATCAAGTCATTTGTCAGAAAACAACTCAAACCAAAACAACAACAGCCATAATGAATTCTCAAAATGTCAGTTAGTCAGGAAAACTAAAACTGTTAACTACCCAGTAATATAAGAACTACCACTGGACTGGCATCATAATCCCTGAGTACCAGGACCATGTATTCAGAGCTCAGAAAGGTAGGCAGCGAGACAACTGGGGCAAACAACAACAAAAAAACGATACAACCAATGTGAGCGCAGTGTCTGTCTTATATGTATACAGTGTTAACCCCATTTGCCAGTGACTCATAATGCATGCCGAAATGGCACAATGCACATCTCGTGCTGACACACATGTTCTAAATAGCGTGCGTTGTGCTGGCATGAAGAAAGCATCAGTGTTAACCAAAGTGGAGGATGGAGGCTAGACAACTAAGACGAAATCAGTCACACACACACACACACACAGGATGTTCACTCTGCTCTTGCATTATTCTCTCCTCATACAAGCATGGTGACACAAGCCAAAACAACTGTGCTCTCTCAGGCGCCGTGTCACTTGTGTCAGCGCCAGGAGCACTAGTCACATCTGGTGCTGTGTCAGATCTCCCGTTCCCTTCCCAACCGGAGCCCTTTGCCAAACAAACAGACGAGCAACTTCCAGCGTTTTCCCCAACCCACTGCCTGAGTTCACTGCCCTATCAAAGGCCAATTAGTGGAGGTTGAAAGGGGCCCAGAAACAGCGGGTAGAGATGGCAGTCGTAGGGAATTAAACACTTGTGCCTGACAGGGATGACAGATGATCAGATCTTATAATGGCGCCTGAGAAAAAAAAACAACAATAAAAACAATAGGAGGCCAAGGAAGTAAACAGGAAGCGATCAAAATGACAGGGGTGCTTGCTGTCTTGTCTAGGGGGATGATGGGAACAGGACACGACAGGAAACGCCTCATAAATCCATCATCGCCATCAGTTAGTTTGCCTATAGAGGGATCGGAGCAATTTTAGGTACCAGAGATTCAAGGTTTTGCGTTAGAGTAGAAATCCTGGACCCAGCCAGCTGTGTAAGGTCAGTCGTCCTTTAGAGTGGATTGGATCATTGTAGCCTTCAGCAATGTTGGTAAAGAGAACACATAATTTGTAGTTGATATAGTGGCTTTATCGAATTTGGTAGCAAATTATGCTTAGTTTCAGAAGATCCTTCTAGAACAGGAACTGACTGCTTTCCCCATTGTCATAGAAAGTTCTTGAATGATGCTTACTGCCAAAGTTCCTTCTAAGTTGCACAGACCGTTGGACAGAAGAAATGCCAGCTCGCTCAACTGCACAACATTCAACTTCACTCTGATCTCTCAGTTTGCTCTATTGAGACTAGATAAAGTTTTTGGTCTAATGTAAATCAATATAACATCGGCCCTGTGGCAATGCAAAATAAATAAAATAAATAAATAAATGTAGTGCTTTTATTTGTGCACTGAAATTGATCACAGAAATATCACAACTTTAAGATTTCCTTTACAAGACCACAATGAGCAGGGCTTACTGGTGTCAGAAATAAATAATACAATCCCACACACATCACTGTATCTAGGATGTTTAATACATTTCTTTTCAAATATTGCTAGACGCAAATTGTATTTAGCCCAGTCACCAGGCAGTCTAGAGTTAAGAACCTACAAAACATTATTGAAAATGTACTCAGAAATGTCTGTAGTTCTATACCAAAATAATTCAGCATCTCCCAGATATATTTCCTGAGCAAGAGTAGCCTGTTCTGAGTCCAAAGTAAAACAAGAGAGATGGGTTTGGCATTTCACCAGTGACTAAGCTTTGCAACTCAACGTTGGTTGAGTCATTGATACTGGAAAGCTTTTCAGTACTATATTTTCAGTCTCTATCAACAGAGCTCTGGCAATTGATGTATTCAAAGTTCATTGTTGTTGATCTCAGTTTATTAATGTTGTAGTAGCCTGTCATTTCAGCAGTATTAATTCAGATACAAAAAATGCTGAATGAGTGTGTTTCAGTATCTCTACCTACCAGGTCACCCCGCTCTAAAGCTTAGTCTTTGGCACCAACCGATTAAACACTGTTTCCAATTCCTGGCTGTAGTATCAATCCACTGAGCCGACTGGTAACAGCTTGGGCTAGGCCAATAATTACAGCAAACAAACTAGCATGCAAACAAACACTATACACACACCGCTGAGAAAGTATGAGAAAGATATCAGAGAAAGACACCCCATGTCCAAGCCTCACTCTCTGTTTTTAAAATGGACTCCACCAGACCTACCGGTACATTCATTACATTATGAGCACTCAGCGGATTAATCCCTCCTCTGCCTGTCGAGTCCCCACCCCCTCTTTTCCCCAGATCCCCTTGCCATCCCAGGTCCTACAGATTAATTAACGGATATTAACTCCTTACCGTTTCAGTGGATTCTGTCAAATTGCGGGGACATAAATCTAGTCCACGTGCTGTGAATGTGTGTGCGTGCTGGGGTGCATTCTTCTATAGGATTGAAGTTGAGCTCAGATGGACATTGACTAACAGACAGTTCAACCCAGTCTCAGCCTTTTGTGCGGTTGCAGCGGAAGCCCTGTGTGGTCATGGAGGCTTCTGTTACATCTAGGCCTAAATCGAGGAAAACTCTTCCCGATATCAGGCAGCTACGGTGGCTCTGGGCTGCAAAGGAAACTCATGCAAGATACTGTGCTGACCACTATTTCTTCCTTTTCATGTAACGTATTACTGTAGTGGCAGTGGACATTCTCACATTTCTCACAGTAGTGTGTATGGACTCCAGGTGCCTGTATGCACTCCTGACAACATCTGGGCATGGTTTTGATGAGATGATGGACAGTGTCCTGAGGTCCTCCCAGAACTGGATCATGGCATCAATGAGATCCTGGACCAAAACTGGGGCTTTGGATGCATCAATATATAACATCTCAGAGGTTCTCCATTGGATTTAGGTCTGGGAATTGTGAGGGCCATTCAATGGAACCACCTGCAAAAGATATTCCTTTTGGGGGTTGTCTTGGTGTTGACACTCCAGTGCTCCGGTTGTCACTTACTACACAAGTTTAATTTACTTGGTGTTAAACTGTGATGATTTTGTGTTTCCTATATTTTTTGAGCAGTTTACACATTCTCTGTGACCAATTATTGATAAGAATTAATACATTTGAGACAAAAAGTCGTTCTTTAAGTAACGTGCAAAGGAGTCTATATATTTGGCCGTAGCTGTAAGTAGATGATCTTCATATTACATCCGAACCGCCTTATTAGTGTTGATTACAGGAGTCTGTGCCATGTTCACAGGCTGACAGTGCCTTCAAATGGCAAGGCATTTTATAAGTCAAGAGTGAAGCAGCTAGCTTTAGAGGTGTTATTTCTACCCCTACGTGTCCTTGCATAAAGACGCCTTAACATGAAGTCATTTTTAATTGTGATATGTAGGCTTGAATAAAGTACAATACAGGGAGGGTGGGAAACAATAGACAATGATTGAGACAAAGAGAGAACCTGTCGCACAGCAGGAGTGTGAAGCAGCATATCTACATCTGCAGTCTGTGGCATCAGCGTTTTGGGACCGAACTGTCCCCTCAGAGAGGTGGATTGGAATGGATTTAGGTGTAAACCTCAGACTGATAAGGTGGGTGTGATGCACCGTCTTAATTGGCTTAAATTCTGCTCCAACAAAGAAAATAATTCCTCTTTAATATTCAAGTTGGAAGCATGTTTTTACTGTCTTTCCTCTTTAACCCTGTATAGCTTTGAAGTGTCGCCAGTGTCTCCAACAAGAAGTCCCTAGTCACCAAGTCCATGAAATGTAGTTTCACTGAGTTTTTCTGCAGCTGGAAGTACTGTTTCCTTTTCATTTCTGACGACTAGGGATGCTGGTGACTGTGCCGGGGGCAAAGACAATGCAAATGATTCCCTTGGCTTTAGGAAAGCTTGGACTGCTTTGCCAAAACACCTTTATCATCTCAGCTTCAACTCATCCGTCTGTCAGCAGGAAACGGGGATACTGTATAAAAGGAGAGAGAAGGAGAATGGACCCGTAATCACGCATTTACAATGTGACCTTATATTTCTAGGTAGTGTCAAGAACCAGGTTGTGAGTGGGAATCAGGCCCATTGATTGTCTGTGCTTTGGAAGGTCACACTCAGAGGAGTATATCCATCAAAAGTCCTGCGTTCATTCTGGGCAGCAGTGTGCAAGGAGACAGGAACAGCTTTAGCTGAAAACGAATGAAAACTATTTGCAAGCACAGTATCATCATTTCTGATATTTATATTTAATGCAATGTAGTTCACTTGTCGTAAAGAAATACTTCACTTACTTTGTTTGTACGGAATGAAAAGCATTGTGTCCCAGACCTAATTAAACTGCCATCAGGGGTAAAGGTCTGTCGTTATAATCTGTTTGCAATGTGAGTGTCTGTGTGTGTGTGTGTGTATATGTCTGTCTGTCTACAGTGCTGTAAGCCAATATATGTGTGTCACTGTGTTGGTCTGGAGTATGCAAAATGCATGTTGTGTTATACTATGTTTGAATTATCAAACTTAATTTCTAAAAAGTAGGCTAATTGAGGATGCAACAATCAAGTTTGCTTGGAAAGCCTAAATGTTCTACAAAAGTCAACTTTTGAAATTGTTAAATATGGGAAGGTGTTACCAAAATGAGCTAATTGAACAATACATGGCCATAAAAGCCAATATCTAATGATATATTTGTCTTTTTTATGTTTGAAAATGCCCACATGCCATGCTTTATTAGTTTTATCTTTTAGCAGAATTGCAGAATTACATATTTGGTATTATTTGTAAATCTCAGAAGTAGCCTCAAATTGTTTCATAACACCGCATGGTGCTGTTCTGCTCCCACATTGTGCACAGCTAGAGGGTGGCTGGGTGTCTGGTTAGCTAGAGCACGTCCAGTAAACATCATTAATGATCACAACTATTTCATTGGAGCCTGCATCTTTGCCACTCAGTCCAAGATGTTCTATGGTGAAAGAAATGATAAACTGAATGTTCTCATGTTTTGTTCAATATTCATATAATGTACATTCGAGATCTATGTTATGGTGGTTGAGCTCTAGTGTGTGTGTTATCTTCACGTGTTGCTGTAGGCATATGGGTAAGAACTTCTCCAAGTATCTCTGAGAGCAATACTTTCCCATTTGTTTATAATAAAAATAACAATTAATCTTGATGTATTTTCAATTCAAACATGCACTCAAACATCTGAGCGATGCTAATAAAACAACTTAAAAGAAAAACCTGAAAACTGCTCTTGCAACTGACACTTTTATATTGCCTTCTAGCCTTCGTTAGAACATTATTCCTGACTTAACAAAAAAAAAACGACTGCATATTATAATAATGGATTACCTTTCTACATCGCTATTGATCATCTCAAAGCACATCTAAAGAGCAAACCACACATCATGAATAGCCTAGCTGTAGGTGGCATGGTCAACGACAGAGTGTATATTAAGCGCTTATTTTTACCTAGGCTTTCGGGAAACTGAACTTTGGAATAATGTTGTAAAAGTATTCAATTCACATGGCTAGTGGCAAATAACACCAAATCCCATGAGAGAAAACAGATTAATGGAACACCACAATTTCAGACAGCTGTGCTAAATTTGCCGCTCCCACCATTTTGGCATGAGTAACACAGTCAGTCACAAATGACAGTGGAGCACCTAGATGATGTCCACGCAGAAACGTTAAAGCTATGTAGTACATACTGAAAGTCTTCCTTCGCAGCATCCTCCACAATTCAAGTTATGATTTGATAATAGAAATATGTTAAGGGAGATGGTCGAAGATGGCTTTTATTCCTCTAATGCCTCTCCCAGTCTTCTCAGGCTTCAGGCGGTTTACAGTATATTCAAGTTTACTCCAAATATCTTGTAGAATTTGCTACTTAGCTAAAGCTAGCTCTAGATTATGCTGTCAATCTGTGTGTTTGCATGCATATAGCTAAACTTCCTGACGCTCCTGCGCCATTGCATTGTAAGCAATCACCAGTCCACTTTTGGTTTGTCCACTTTACCCTTACGCTTTACAGACGCTAGAGGAGATTCTAAGGACGGGCCGGAGCAAATGGGCCGTGAAATGTTACTTAATGTTCAACATTGGTCCCACTGTGCTGCATTAACAAATTATTTTTCTTACACATTCAACACAAACCTTAATTACAGTTGCAAATGTCTGCTGGGTTTTTGCTGCTACATGGAGAAATGTAATTGCTAAAATGACCAACAACTAACCATTGTTGGTCATTTCACACCTTAATGCTGCTGGGAATATGGTATTTTTCATGTTTATTTCTCAGTTCCTTACATTGTTTAAGGATAAACCTCTGTCTGCACTGACCTGACATGGGGTCACTAACCTTATATATATTCATCAGGCGATCTGTCTGTAAACTGTCATTACACTTCAAGGACATCATCATGCGTCCTTCATGAATAAAGAAGCATATTCTTTTAACTCAAACAAAAGGGAATTCTTACCAAAAATGTAACATTGTCTTTGTAGGTACCTCACATTTAGCTGAAGTCAGCATTGAGTTTATCCAACTATAATCTATAGTTCATCATGCCAATGCTGAGAGGAAAGAGGCTTTTAACACATCTTTCATATTGTTGTTAGTAGTATTCATTGTCTGAATCTGATGCAAACACTAACAACATCTAAAATAGTGTCTTTGATTTCTATACAATTTTGTCTGTCAATGAGTGTCAAACAAATTGTAGGAAGTTAAAGAAAGGTTGGATTTGCCGGATATTTTTTGGCTATTTTTGTTAACTGTATTTTTCCAAATCACTTAGCCAGAAATTGCCTTCTCCCTGGGTGTTTTATCAAGGACCCCCATTGGCTCTGTCTGAGTGATGACTGCAGCCCAAAATAAGCGCTGTGTGGCCATTCTCTGACTTTAATCAGAGATATTGGAAAGTAGTTAGCCTGACAGTGTACCAAGGCCCATGCTTTTAAAGACCTGACTAATAAGACGTCAGGACAACCTGGGTGAAGGCTTGCACAATATTCAGACCTTCTAGCTAGCTATCTCCATCCCTGTCTCTTCATGTCTCTCCTACTCTCTGACTAGAATTTGTTTACTTGTCAATTCTCAAAGGTTCTCTGCTTGTAATACAAATGAACAAGATGCCAGAGATGCATCTTTAAACGTAGGCAGCCCTTGGAGGTCAATCAATTTCTCTTCAGTTTAGTTGCACTTCGACTGTAAAAGTGATTTTGCTGGTACACCAGATACCAGACAAAGGTTAGTATATATTATAGAAACAGGTGCAGCCGGAAAAAAAAAGCAAATGTTATAAGATCAGGAAGAAGTGTTTTTACTCATTAAATGTGTTTCCCGTATCAGCAGACTTGAAGTTAGAGCTTAAAAGGCTGAAAGGGAGAGTTCGATGTGAAATGCCCGGCAGTAATTACAATTTGGTGTAAAGTCGCTTCTCCTCACCACTATCGGGGTGATTGCATTAGCAAAAAGGTACAGCAATGTATAGCAACAGGCCTCTGTGCAATGCCGGGTGGCTTATTTGATTGTATGTGTGTTCTATGGCTTCCTTCGACTGAGTGTTCATACGTGATTATGCTTGGGTGTCTCATGAGTGAGCATCAAATCCACTCATTTAAATTAAAATGATGACAACAACTTATTTGGTGGTAATTAAGATAGATTGCGGAGTGCGGCATTAATGAGGAGGCGTATGTTTTCATCTGGAAAAATAATTAACCATCCGGGCTAAAGTGGAGAAATAATCCAGTTGTTACAGTCCCCTACAGCGACATGGTTTTCGTATACAGGCAGAGTACATCAAGATCACTGTTCAAAATAAAAGAGAATATTTCACTGAGATACCTTGACCAGACAGGATCTCTGAGGCCAGTGCTTCAGTAAATATCAATCATGTATAATGTACGCAGGTTGGAAGAGCTAGGCGCTATGCACATCTCCAGATCTTGATGCCAGAGTGCAGCAAATGGAAATAGCCCAGGTCGTTTACACATAAATCTTTTCCTTCCAATGACTTTGCCTCTTCACCTCTTTTTCTCTATCCCTCTCCTCGCCCTTATTTCCTCCCCTCATTGTCTCTTTTTAACGGATCCCTCACTCAATCACTTGCACACAGACCCCAAACGACATGAACAAAACAGCATCCGTTTCTATGTGGATTTGTCTGTCACTTCTATTGGACTACATATCAATGTCATGTACCGGCCCGTTGACTGTCCCCTGCCCTGGATTACGATGGTTTCTCCCTATTCCTCCCTGTTTTTTTTTCCTGACCAAATATTACTACCCCCTTGATCTACACTCCATGAATAACAAGCATTGCTTTTCCTCAGATCTCACTGTGCCTGCACACGTGCTTCCTAGGTAGGCGTCACTAACTTCTCCTGGGCACAATTGGTCTGTCAACGCTAGAATTGGTAGCAAAATTAACTCTTGCCATGCTCCTAATCCATCATTGTAAGTAACAAACCATGGCTGCCTACAGTCTCTAAATTTACCCTCATTGTCGCATTACCAATATTGCTGTCCTCCGCAAATGAACCTAAAAGCAACTAGACTTCCTCCTCTGAACCGCAACCTGGTCAGGAACAGGTCTTTTTTCTTCTTGAAATGAAGCTGTAGCTTTCTGTGTCACCTCCCCCTAACTGGCAGCGGGCTTGCAGTACCGTATCAATCCAACATCAAAATAATTGGACCTTCTCCTCTGTCCTTCTCCACATTTCAATACGTTGCTTACAAATCATCCCCCTCCATGACCAGCATCCTTGTTTATCGTCCTCCCAAAGCTATTGAAGCATCCCTCTCTAGCTGAACTACTCACTGTATCTACTCACTCTCACCCCGCACTTTCCGGCTTGGTGACATGAATATACACCTTGACTCATCCAACTCAAAACTTGCCTCGGATTTCATTGATGTTCGAGACTGTTATGTCCATTTGCCCAACCACATCAACGGTCACATACTTGATGTTGACATAACAAGATCCTCAATTTCACTAACAAATACCTCACAACAGTGACACGCGTTATGCAACATCAAAGCTGTTGATGCACTCCAAATGCTGTGTCTCCCTACTCCAAACGAAACATCCATCACCTCATCCTCCCCCGGTAAACACCAGTCTGAAGCAGGCTGCCTGGAACGTTGGGCTAGAATGTCCGGGCTCACTATCCACGCCAAAGACAACTCATTTCACCTCTCTACCTACAGAGTTGCACTCACTGCTGCCAGGTCCTTCAGTTGACCCAATATGAATATGGACTCTGTTATCTACTGTTAGGAAACCAATACAGCCCCATAATGACCCTCTTACGCCTCCACTTGACTTTCAACCCCTTTCTTTTATTTTTTAAGGATCACAAAAGTAGAAGAAACAAGTGTCGTTTTTCAGGATCAATCTTCCTCAGCTGCCCCTGATCACTTCCCTCCCCTCCGGATTGCTGCCCTTGAAACTCATCCCTTCACATTTGCCCCAACGTCATCCAAGACGAACAACTGTTCATTGGATCCCTTCCCAGGTTTCTCAACCAATCCTGCCAGCCTGCTCGCTGTCCTCTGCCTCACCAACATCCAATAACCAAATTGTTGCAGTCACCCCATCTTAAAGATGCACAGACTAGACACAACTATTTTCCGTTTTGCCCCAAATCCACACAGTGAGTCATTAGATCCTCCTCACCAAGCTTGGAGAACTGGATGTTACAGGCACTGCACTCCTGGCTGCAATCATATTTTACTAACCTTACCCAAAAACATCTCCCCCCAAAGTCCACACCTCTGATTCAGTACCAGTTCTCTTCACATCCTCCCCATAGGCCACTTCATACTTGAATTCCACTTCTATGCTGATGACACCAACATTAATTTAAGCATCAAATTTCTCACCAACTCACCCCTGTCCAACATCAAAACCTTTCATTCTGCAATAAATCATGAATCCATCAAAACGTCCTCAAGATACGAAGTGATCAAAAGAAAATCTTAGTCATCCTGAATACATTTACTCTCAACAAAACTGTCCCCTTCCCTTTCATCCTTGATGATCCCATTGCATCTCATTCGCCCCCAAGCAGGCCTCCTTGACTTCATCATGAATCAATACATACAGCAGACTGTCAAATGTTCATTCTTTTACTTTCCCAACACTGCCAAACTCAGTTCCTCCCTCTCCCTTTCCCACCGCTGAAACCTCGATACACACATTAATGTCTCATCTTGACTACTGTAACTCTACTTTCCAGCATCAACTCTACATACCCCCATAAGCTCCACTGGTTCAAAATGTGCATCCCGACTTCTCACCCACACTAAGTCTTGGCAGAACATCCCTCCTCTATAAACTCCACTGTCTCTGTCTCCCAACACATTGATTACATGATCCCTTACCTAACCTATAAATCTGCCTAACACCCCTTTCAAAACTTCTAACTTTCTCCTTCCCTACAAACCCACCCATTCCACTACAGCGGCCACATCACCATTCCCAGGTCCAAGCTCTAGAACATTGGTGACAGGTCATTTTCCAGAGATGCTCCAATGTTCTGGAACTCCCTGCCCTGAGTCAAAAAACATCTTTCATTGTAAATAAACAGCTTTCAAGACGATTGTCTTAAGCCCCATCTGTTCTAAAAACCCCTATCTCCTTTCTATTCTTTCTGATTCATATCTTATCTGGTGTTTTAGATTACGTTTTTTTGTGTTTTACTATTTGTTTTTTGTATACCGATTTTCGGTCCTTGAGAAGCACTCTATGAGTCCCGTGTATTATTAAAATTAACCCAGCATTACAAATGCATGCGGATACACATGCAAATACTGAGTGACAAATCAGTGTTACTAAACCTGGCAAGATGCCTGCTTTACAAATGGTAATTAAAACATCTTGGATCCGCAAATAAATCCTGATCTTGATAAATATTTCATTAGGTGACTCTTGTTGGATACAATAAACAATATTTACAATGGTCTTAGGGACATTTCCGCAACCAAATGAACATCGTCTATTCACACAAAAACAACCCAAATCCATATAACATAGATCTAACATGCACTTTCAAACACTCACTTACATTTTCTTTCTTAAAACACTGATAATGAATGTTCTCATTGCCAACCCCAAACTACACAATACTGTGCAACCCAGCACTTCCCTGAACAGGTAATGAATAGAAGGAATTAGAAGAAATATACCTGTCAAGTACAGACAAGGCTAAGAATTAATAACTTTTGAATAGTATGGACATTGTAGACCTTGGAGACTAAAAACCTATTCAACACTCAAAAAAAATACAAGTCCCCACCTGTACAGTGTAGTAATATACTGGCTGTATTAAATCAATATTGTAAAACTTTAGAGATAAAATCATCATGATTGTATAATGAAACCATAATAGGGGCCATATTGCTAAATAAAGATGACAAATGTTAGGTCTTTATTCCAAGTGCCCTGAAACAAATGACTCTATCTCGGTGTCAGGCCAATCGACGAAGGTTAGTGACTCTACAGGAAAGCAAATAAAGATGACAGTTCTTTTCCTACAAGGAGGAAAAAACAAGCCCATAACTCTCAACAGGCATTTCCAAAACATAGACAAATTTACAGGAGAAGCGCACAACTGATAGTGCGCAAAGATACAGTATGTCAATCACTTGGGTGATTAGCTTAGCTGCCGACAGAGACGTCTACTGCAGTAACAAGTTGTGGGGTTATGGCTATATTAGCCAGCTATAATTATGAAGAAAAATAAGTTAAAGTTAATGTGGTATGACTAAAAAATGTGCAACTATATTATCATGTTAACTTTGCTTTACAGTGCTAATGAAACATTGGAGTGTTGCAAGGATGAGTCAGACAGTGAAAAGTAGCAAGCAGATGAAATGGTTAATACATCTGGTACATATGGTTCCATAATTTGTCAGGCCCCATGTAGCTTCCCTTTTATTAAATATTATCAAACAAATGAACAGTTAAAATATATAACATACATGCACTACCATTCAAACGTTTGGGAACACTTGAATTTTTTTTTCTTTTAAAAACCAGGTTATATTCTGTCTATTAAAATAACATAAATTGAAGAGGCAATTGATTGGCACATGTGTAGACCAGGGGAACCCAAACTAGAGACCATTGATTTGGCCCGCCACGCCATACAATATAATACAGTTTGGTATAATGCAATGTTACTTTTGGCCCACAGCCCTCAGTCAAGTTAGATTTTTGGCACTTCATAGCCAAAAGTTTGGGCACCCCTGGTGTAGACGTTGTAAATGTTATAAATGACAAGTGTTGCTGGAAAAGGCTGACACCAATATATGCATACAGAGGACCATTATCAGCAACCATCAGTCATGGTTCCAATGGCACGTTTACTCTGGCCTTTACACTAGTTCAGTACCTGGAGAATCAGCAACGGTGGGTTTGATTACAGGCTAAAATAGTCAGAAACAAAGAACTTGTCTTGTCTATTCTTGTTTTGAGAAATGTTAGGCTATTCCAGATTGCCAAGAATCAGAACATCTCAACATTGAATGTTACTCTTTTCAAAACTGTCTCTATCCAGAATAGAAAGAGGTGTGGGTGCCTGTGCACAAATTAGGACAAATTCATTTGTCTAGTTTGAGAAACAGACGTTTCACAGTTTCTCAAATGACAGCTTATAATGCTGAAAAGATTAGAGGAGTAAGAGGCCCCGGTTCACAACTAAGCAACAGGAGACATATATATGAGTGTCTAGTTTGAAAAACAGCCTCACAGGTCCACAGTTTCAATAAATAGAATCTGCAAACCACCAGACTCAACGTCAACAGTGAAGAGGCAACTCCAGGATGCTGGTAGAGTTGCATGGAAAAAGACATATCTCATTGTGACCAATAACAATAAAAAGATTGACAAAAGAACACAGACAACGAATATAAGAACATTAAAAAAATTTGAAGAAGCACTTCCTATTTTCATCTTAAACAGATTTTGTTTACATCTTGTCTTAAACTAGTTTTTATTTATTGACTAATACAATTTCATGTCATTTGAAAGACCAATTATCATGAATCTACATTCTAAGAAGTTTAAGCATTGGAGTACAACAGAATTTGATCTACATGCTGAACATATCAATCTTGTATATTTTGTAGAGCATCAATGCTATTCATAAGATATTATATATAAGGCCTGCATTAAAATGTTTATGTATTTTTATATAATAAGGATTAGAGTATAACATTCCCACATCCATGATACAAATAAACAGGGTAATTATCTATCATTTCCAAAGAGAATTGCCCACTGGTAGCACATTTATCTGGGGTATAAGTAAAAATCAGGTCCTTATAATTTGGATAAATTGGCTTTAAGACAAGTACAAAAATAATTAGAACCGTAGAAATACTCTGTTCCCCATGCATGGTTAAAATCTCCAGATAATAACAAATCAGAGAAAATAAAATGTAACTGGAAAACATACAATTTCTAGGGAAATTGTAGTGTGCTTGCAGTCGCACCAGCAGTATTCGGTGTCCAGCTGTGTACTGGCAGTAAATTAACACAGATTAAACTCCTAACCGCAGGTTAAAAACAGCAAGGTCTTTCCCTGCTCCAACACCCATCGTCAGGCAGAACTCAGCGAGTGATACAGAACTAAGGGTTTGAGAGAGCTGTCTCACCGGTGGTTTGCCTGCCAAACTATATATGTGAGATAATAGTATTGTTGCCTGCCTGAGAAATGTGAATATTTCCTAAACCTTGCAACGAAACCTTCTACAAAACAATAGCAACAAAATCTGAAATGAGACACACATTTTGTTACCTGTCATGTCTCGATTGTGCAAGAATTGTAAGAGGAGTGGCAATACTAATAAATACATATAAATTCGAAATAATAGTAATGTTGCTTGCCGAAGCAAGCACACTAAAAAGCGTGTTTGTTTGTGAGGGCACAGTGGCAGATCAATTACTTGGCGTAAGAAACATAACAAACTTTGTCCCTCTACCTTTTGCAAAACCGCATGTACTCATGTTAGACTACTTCCCAGAAATTAATCAAAATACTATAAGCATGTGTGTGAAGTGAAACCCTCTCAGCGTATTTCGAACCTCCCTACAGAAGTCTACATCATATGGCATAAAAATCACAACCTGCTCTGATGGAGCTTATATAAGCAGTTTGAACTCCCTGAGCACTGTGCAGAACACGTCTAGCTGTACCTGCATGTAATAGCCCTGGAGTCCATTTCGCTGTAGCTTAGGAGCCCCATCCACCATCTTAATATCTGAGAATTTCCAAGAGTACAGCTTAGCCAATATTCCACATCTACTGTTGAGAATAGGGAATTTGATCTTGAGTAGTTCATCTATATTGAGAACTCCACTGGGACATCAACACTCACCACAGTGCCTCTGCTGTCCACTCAAAACCCACACATCTCCATTCAATTAAAGGCCAACTGTTCATTTAAGTTGCAATAAGAAGTAAATGAATACCCATGTAATTGGGGAACAAGGTTCACATATGTTGCATGGTGACTGTACTACTATTATGATATATTTTTCTTGGTGCAGATACACTATAGAGATCGCCTGATATGAAGGCTGTCAATGTTTTTTTACTGTAAAAACAGTCCCAGCTACCTGCAGTCTGACACCATTTGTTCTGCTCTCATAAACTCAAATGAGAGTTTGAGTTTATGAGAGCAGAACAAATGAAAACGTCATGTACTAGATAATTGTATTGCAATCAACCTGCTAGAAATCCCCAGCCTAGAGTATGCAATCTTTTAGAAAGGTTTACATTGGGTTGATCTACATTTTCTCTCACATTTTATAACTATGGACTCTCTTCTGACTCAACATGTAAACACTTCTGGCATGTCAGAAAGCATTAAAACATAAAGCATTCTCTCTGTGTTTGGTAAAAATACATTGTTGCTAATCTTATCCCCACGATTCCCCTTTTATCATGTAGCACATACAGTACATTCATTAACTTCCCGTTTAGACGGGAGAGAGGGCCTATGGTTGTCTTCTGTTAGCATCACTTCCAGAGGTAATTGCTGTTTCCCTGGTGTCTGTGATAACTCAGACAGACTGACTGACTGAGGAGTTAAATGACAGCCTTAAGGTAACCCAAGCTGCACTGTCGATATAATAAGGAAAGCGTGATATCAAAGGGAGCCGGGAATCACAGTGCTCTGGCGTGTTCCCGGTTTAAGTGATCTGAATATGCTATTACACTATACACATCACACTGCCGGTTACTGGAGAAGTGCCACTGACAAATTGAAACTGGCACTGAATTACAATTACAAGAAAAAAAACTAAGGGAGGCTGCTTAGTTATATAAAATTATTACACTTTACCTAAACAATTAACAATATGTCAGGTCCTGGCTAGGGGCGTCTGGGCTTCTGCCCGGGGGTCATAGTCAGGACATGACCGCAGAGGTTCTTCTTGGTTCTATGAACGTTTTGGTTCATCGTTTCATTTTGTTGGTTTTGTCTTGTTAGTGGGAGTTCTAAAAAGAATATACATTAAAAGGGTGTCTTCTACTCGCCTTACGACTTGTGTCCTGCCTAAAAAGAACTGTGACACAGTACAATACTATATTACTGTATACTCAACCTAACCTCACTTTTGTTAAAGAAATTAATTGTGTTGAGTTTGGCCACTACAGACACAGAGACAGACAGACCTAAAACATACTGTGTAGCTCTGTTGCGAAAGTATTAAACTCGCAATGAGAATTTGTGTAAGTTTGAGTCCCTTTGGACTCATTGCAAGTTTAAGTGTATGCCCTAACTAGTATATGCTGCCTTGGAGAGTCTTCATAATACCATATGTCAAAAACGAGGCACGCATTCCAGAATTCGGTGATCCAAAAACCTACTTTTGCAAGCTGCACCAGTGATTTGATACATAGCAAAATGCAAAGCATTTTCTTATAAAGAATTGCCTGGTTCTTGCTAGTTAATGGATTGCTCAAAAAATTAAGAGAACAGGTAATTATCACAGTATAACACCAAGTTAATTAAACATCAAGGATACCAATCTGTCCAGTTAGGAAGCATAAGCGACTGTGAATCAATGTTTTAGTGCTAATGAAACAGGCGCACAGGAGAGACAAAAGCAAGACAACCCCCAAAAAGGTAATATTTTTGCAGGTGGTGGCCACAGACAATTGCTCTTTCCTTATCCTTCTTGAATGATTCTTCAGTTTTCAAGTTTGGCATTTTGATAGTGCGCTTGTCCTTACTAGTAGCATGAGGGGGTACCACCAACCCATTCAGGTTTGAAAGGTTGTACAGCTCCTCCAGGATGGCACAACCATACATGCGGTTTCAGGAGCACAGAGGAGATACCTGGAGGCAAGCAGTTACAAAAGGAGAGCTGGATATGGCCGTAGAAGGGCATTATTTGTTCCTTTGTATGAGGAGGAACAGGAGGAGCACTGCCAGGGCCCTACAAATTGATCTTCAGTGGGTCACTGGTGAACACGTTTCTGACCAGACTGTCAGAAACAGACTGAGGGTGGCATTAGGGCCTGACATCCTCTAGTGAGACCTGTGCTCACCGCCCAGCTTGATTAGCGTTTGCCAGAGAACATTACAAATGGCAGGTCCACCATTTGGCGCCCTGTTCTCTTAACAGATGAGAGCAGGTTCAAACTGAACATGTGTCAGACGTGAAGGAGTACGGTGACACAAGGGTGAACATTATGCTGCTTGCAACATCATTCAGTATGACCGGTTTGGCGGTGGGTCTGGGGACCCATATCCTTGGAGTGTCGCACAGACCCACACGTGCTGGCAAACGGTACCCAGACTGCTGTTAGATACAGAGACATAAGGCCGGTGCAGTGGGCCCTGGGTTTCTCTTGGTGCAGGACAATGGCCAGCCTCATGCGGCCAGGTTGTATAGGCAGTTCCTGGATGACAATGGCATTGATGCTATTTACTTGCCCTCACGTTTTCCAGACCCGAATCCGACTGAGAAAATGTTGTTTATATGTTTTAGCAATATCTTATGTCTACGCTTGTGACATACAGTTCAAAGTAATGTAGTTCATTTTGCTATGCTAAAAGAAATCGGACACAAAAGACACAGGAGACTTAGAGGACTGTGAGACTAGAATCTTAATGCAGGAGACACATTTAAAAACACTCAACAGGGGAGAATGAGGAGAACAGAAACATTTTCCATGCATGCTCTCATTATGAGTACTACAAAATGTCTACTATTGTCCATCTCCTTTTGTGAATTTAAAGTTCCCTTTTACTTCCATTATGCTAAGTTGCTTAGTACGTCCTTGGTGGCTGTTCGGTCCTATTTGGAGTCATTGTGGAAGGCTCACAGGAACAGGAGTTATCATTATTGTGTTTATTCACAGCAAGTCACAAATGTCTGAAAGGACACGACGGTTCCTGGGTGTCACACAAGGCTTATTATCGGAAGTAATTCTCTCCAAACAAGTTCTGCCAGGCAGCAGTCAGTGTTAGTATCTGCTGAAATACTTTCTTTTCGAGCATAATAGCTATAGTTTGTCACAACCGGCCAAGGTGGATCTTCTCATACTGCATGAACACTAATATCACCATGAAGATTCTGTGTCTACCATCATGTGCATCCAGTTTCTA
>JACXGK010001798.1:51624-63604 GCA_016801125.1 Novumbra hubbsi
CAGAAAAACTGTGAAGACGGTTGTTGACCTCTTACCCAGAAAAACTGTGAAGACGGTTGTTGACCTCTTACCCAGAAAAACTGTGAAGACGGTTGTTGACCTCTTACCCAGAAAAACTGTGAAGACGGTTGTTGACCTCTTACCCAGAAAAACTGTGAAGACGGTTGTTGACCTCTTACCCAGAAAAACTGTGAAGACGGTTGTTGACCTCTTACCCAGAAAAACGGAGGGCTCGGTTGTTACAGCTTTTTTACACTACAATATGAGAAAACCAGGGAGAAAACATTCTATATTTGACATACTCATATACATGATATTTAAATTGACATCGTCATGTACTGTATACTTCAGAGAGGATTGTGGCCTGTAGACCACTAGACCAGCCCATATCAGCGTCCACTATCAAGATGTCTTTAAGCTACATGAGCTTGTCTTCATTAAAAACATGTTTATCTACACAATGCTGAAAAATAACATATTACCTGAATAATGAGTGGCTGTTCCATTCACATACTATTCTTGGGTTGGTGCAAACATCTAAGGAAATATGATTTGATAGAGCATGATACTGTTAGTAGCGCAAACACTTAACACCACACCCACTATTGACAATATATTCACTCAATGTAGATTATAGGCTTGACCAAACGAATCAGTAGAAAATGGACAACCATATATTTGCCTTTATGTGTGGTGTTTTCTAAGTAGCTATTGTTTTTGTTGGCCTGTCCAAAAAGATACCTTATTTGGGTTTAAAGCCTATGGAGATTTCTTCATAATTTTTTTTTTAAATGTGTGACTCCCATTGAGAAAGTACTGTTAATCACAAATACAGTGTGTATACAATCAATCTGCCAATTGAGCCTTGTTGTAAAAGTACTTTGACACGATGCAAGCTACAATCACTTGTCAGCAGACGGATAGCACTGTGCGTTCCACTGCTCAGTGTAGTGTGCTGTCTTTTGGATGGGATGTTAACAGGTGCCCTGAGTTTCCGAGGTCTCTTATGATGCCTTGGCACAGAATGTAAAAGGAGTGTTGAATCTTCTTGACACAAGTGAGATAATACACCAGAATATGACATGCAAATGTTGTGTCTAATTCCACAGCTTTCATTTGCTAAGATACTCAAATAATGCTACATATAAATTAACATACATTTCACTTTCACTTAATTTAAGGCATAATTTCTTTAAATTTATTTTTGTTTTATCAATAATTATTATTAGAATTATTGCTTATACCCAGAGCAAGACCTGTCAAACACTGTGTCGTCAAACTGCAATTTATGGAGGGAGCAGCTTAACACTCGCTAGTTTGACAGATATGTTGCAGTGTAAAACATTTGTCTAACTCATCGAAACACATTTGTATCATAATCTCCCATAACCTCTGGTGAGCGTACAATATTATAGCAATCACCAAAAAAGGCACATCCTCTCAGCTTTACTGCTTTCGGCAGTGAAAAAACATTTAGCATCTCGCAGTCAATCTGGATCTGGCTTTACCCATCAATTGTAGAGTTCACACACTTCCTCTGTTCTGGTCTAGTTTTGGTTCGTGCCTGCAGCTGGAAGGATCACCCACTGCCTCTTGCCCTTCTATGAGGTCCTACATGAATCTGGGGCAAGGAAGTGTGCCGGATATATACCAGCAAGTCCCTCCCACCCTGGTCTGCTTGTTCCAAAAAAGTATGCTTCTGTACGCTACATCAGGCAAAGTGTAGGTGGGCAGAACAGGTCAATCATGACCAAATAAGTATGCCATCTGAATGGGTTTTCTTTGCAACTGATGTCCACAAGGACTAATAAGACCACATATGCTTACCACATCAAGCCACATCCAAACTGTAAAAACTAAATAACTTTACTATATTGTATTCAGAACTCTGAATACAATATAGCAAAACTCTGCTCATCTTTATATATATATATATATATATATATATATATATATGGGGGTCGATAAAAAACATTAATTAATCGCACAATTTGCTGTGATTAATCGCAATTAATAATTTTTTCACGTGTGGTAGTATAACTAAAACAAAGCAATAAACACAATGAAGTATATTTTAAACTGTTAACAAAACCCCAGAGTTGTCATTTCCATCACTTATATGCAGCAACATTATAAACAACAAAGCTTTAAGGGCCCAATCCCAATGTCCCCCCTAAACCTTAAGCCCTAAACCCTCTAAACATGCTGAGGTCAGAAATGTTAAGATTGAATGTGAAAATCAATTTATTGAAGTAAGCATATACTGATTGCTTTAAACTATTTAAACACGTTAAACGTTTCAAATTATTTGCAAAGATTAACGCGTTAAGTCTCCCAGCCCATATATATATATATATATATATATATATATATATAAATAAATATATATATAAACAATTGTTGTTTGTTAGCAATAATACCACACTCAAATTGTAGATCTGACCTTTTATTCAGGTAAAATTGTAACATATAGCCATTTCAAATTCCATCAGGCAATTTGTGTGTAGATCTGTTCATGGTTACTAAGTTGTTCTCAACCATTCACTAACAATAGCAATGACAGAAATTCAGGGAAACAATTTATGTCGCACAAAGCTCTTTATTAAATGAAGGCTGTATGTGTTTCTGCTTCCTGCTAGGGGGGCTCTCATGAGGGATACAAATCAGCTTTGCTAAAAGCAGGCCTCCTTTTGGCTGATTATTGCATAATTAAATGGTTTCTCCAGACATTTTTCAAGGCTGACTCTATAATCATTTTAATTTAACTGTGACTCAGGGTGCAGCCCTAATCAGAGACGTCTTTGCCCCAAAGACACTACGGAAACAAGGTCCTCAAATGTAGACCAGAACTCCCAGCGCAGTTGAAACTAGTGCTCTGCCAACCAAGTTCTTTTTGTATGCTGCTTTGACACTTATATCTGTATAAGTGTAAATGAAGTACAAAAACAATAATATTCTATAGTGTGTAAAATTGTCCGGCTTACATTTTGAGCCTATAAAATACTGTAATGAATTCATGGTCATTAAGGGCAGTGACACGGGCTGTCAAATTTTCAGAGTGATTCCAGTTGTGAGGAACTGAAGTGACTGCATTCCTAACTAGCCTTTCCCCATATGAGACGAACATATGCTGATGCTCAACAGTGGCTCACTCCCGTTCCCAGTGTCTAGCAGCCCACAGGCAGTGTCATTTCTCCTCTTTGAAAGACAGTTAAAGTGACGTGCCACTGAGCTTCCACTGTGACTTCATGAAATCCCCCAGTTGCATTTGAGTGCCATGGCGTCACGCCATCCATGGGTTCCCGCTGCTCCAGGTTGTCAACACTCCACACCTCTTACCACTCTCCATATCATTTCTTTGTTACCATAGCGATGTTAGCTTTAGCCCATGACGACTGTTTGACTCATTCCAAAGCAATCAGACCACTTAAAACGAAACCCCTACCATGCCAACACTTAGATGCACATCACACTGCTTACTGACATTTACGTCAGCATGCGTAACATAAGACGGCCCCTCAAGTATCCGTGTCACGTCAAACTCAGGAAAGAAATACAGAAGTGCCTCGTCTCAATCCCGTTTCGGAGTGTTTTCTGCTACGTTTGGATATACAAAGGCTTTTTGTCATATAAAAAGGGTTTTTTTTTTGGGGGGGGGGGGTGGAGGAGAGTAGAGAAATGAGAGAGAAAGACAGAGAGAGGGAAAGTGGAGCCATGGCTGAGCTGAGGCAGTCATTATTGATGTGGCAGAAAATTTGTGCCGACAGGAAACGAAGCTGCCAGCTGTCCCCCCCATTATGACATTATCTCAGAAGAATGGGTGACAGCATCGCTGCATCCTCACAGGAGAGCCCAGGCCCACGGTAGCTACACAGGCCTCTGTTACACACACACACACACACACACCTCACTGAAAGCTCTGTGGATCATAATAATACACTCCTAAAGAGGAGGGACAAAGACTTGATATCATTATGCCTCAGATATACAAACACGCATGCACACACCGCTGATACAAATGTAGCAAAGCGCTTTCATTAGAATAAGTTGCTGTGTAGCATCACAATGCCCTGGGTGTGAGACTGAACTGAATGTAATGCTTTTATTAAAGGACAGACTGAGGAACAGCTACACGGTGCATAACAAATGGGTATGTCTAATGCATTTAAGCCAGGTTGCGCATTTTCTTCTACTACCTTCCATTGGCGTTGCTGTTCTGAATTCCACAGGCACAGAAGCCCCGTTTGGGTGAGAGGAAAGGAGAGAGAGCTGTTGTTTAGTCACCCAACCCTTGCTTTGATGACCAAAAAACACCAACAGTGCCCCTGACAAATGTCAATATTCAGATGTTCTGGTAAGCATGCATCATAGCCGATAATAGCAAAACACACAAAAACAAGTATGGTACAATATTCAAATATAACAGAGAGAATAGAGCAGGGTAGTGAGACGACAATGCGTGTGGTATACCTAGAATAAATCAGCATTACATCTTGGTGAATGACATGCACATAGTAATTCAAGCTCAGCTGAATGAGCAGCATACCATTGGTGCAAAGTTGAAGCCAGCTCATGTTTTATGTGCATAGTAATGTGCTGAGTTTGGTGCAGGTAGGTGATGCGGTCGTGGATGAGGGGCTCTCATTAGACTGAAGAGAATACGCTACCTGCTAAAAGCCCTGGCAGCTGCTGCCATAGCTGCTCTCCAGCCCAAGCCAGACATGGCTGTCAGCACGCGGAGGACAGAGCCCAAAACGCAGTGCAACAA
Organism: Novumbra hubbsi; assembly: GCA_016801125.1. Classification (NCBI taxonomy): domain Eukaryota; kingdom Metazoa; phylum Chordata; class Actinopteri; order Esociformes; family Umbridae; genus Novumbra; species Novumbra hubbsi. Next base: position 56,393 of record JACXGK010001798.1, read on the forward strand.
CACGGACCAAAATAGACGGCAAATCTGCCCGGCAACCAGCTGGAGCCGGCACAGCAGCTCTCGCACTGAATGTGCTACTGCCCCAATGCTGCTCAGTTGCTACCGGGGATGCTCCCTGAGGCCGGGGAACTACGAACGGCAGGCCTGGGTCAGACAGGGCCGACGAGAAAGTGAAAACAATGGGACATCTACAAAGCATGAACCCACCGTGAACTTTTGAATGTGGGCACAAGATGTGTGTTAACGTGCATGTACTCATGTGATTTGAAGATGATTTGAAATCGGGTTGTCTAGTTATGAAAAGAAATCCGATGGTGAACGGATGAACGTTTTAAGCTTAGAAATACAAAGCTTTGAATGTTGCCTACTCGAACTGCAGCAGCCTATTAAAGCCACATGAAAAGTCCTTGCTAGACAGCATTTAACTTGGTGTGTGTGGCCCCTGCCACACAAACACACATACAGAAGTAGCTACAGGTAGCGAGAGACAGCAGACAAGGATAAGTGTGAAAGGCCGGCTGGATATGAGGCCTCTGAGGTCTTCCCCTCTCCTTCATCCTGCTCACCAGTAATTGCTTGTGTTGGCTTTCAGGTTCTGTCTCCAGCTCCTTTGAAGGGCGTTAATGGCTTTGTTTGGCATTAAGTGAAACATCAATATGTGACACGTGCGCTGGATCCCACATTCTTTGTACTTGCCAGAGTTACCATGCCTTTTAGGACTTCAAAAGAAGAGGAGCCACCATCTGATTTGAATAGCACACACTTAATTGACATAATAATTATATTCAAAATCATTTTACCACTCACCCATTTTTCATATACTGGTATTACAGTGTGCATGGCACTCTTGTTGAATAGATTGCTTTTACAGCACCTGATGCCTTGATGGGTTTTTTTCCAATATATTTCCGTGACTAACAGAAGAGCAGTGACCTTGGCCACCTCTGCTAATTTACAAGGCTCTGTGCCGTGGGCTCTCGGCTTCTCCATACCTCATGCCTGGTTGTGGTAAATGTCACACTGTATGCTGCAGATGTGTGTAATGGAAGAGGGGTGGGCTGGGTCGGGTGTTTGTTAAATAAATAGGTAATGCAGCTTTCTGTTCCAGCCGCTCACCCAAGTATTTACAGCTGCCCTTTAATAGAATCCAGCCTCAAAACGCAGAGAGTTGATGAGCAGGCCTTTAAACTGGGTTGTAAAATGAAACATTTCACACTTCTCCGGATATTCTCACAGGCTATTTTTTTTTTCTCCCAGTTTCCCCCCTGATTCGGCTGAGTGCATCCTAGGACCGGTGAATAAAAATGTAATGTCAAGGAGCAAGAAAGAAAATCTCCACATTGGACTGCCAGAGATTTTTTCGTTCCTCTTTGTCATCGAGAGCAAGTATAAAGTTCACCTTCCTCACAAATGTGACGGGATAATTATTTTTTCGTGACATTTCCTCTTGAGATGTCACCAGGGCCCTTGGCTGTCTACTCTCTTCAGGGAGGTGACTGGACTATTGTTGGGTGCCCACCTACCAAATATTATTTTTGCATAAAGAACATTGTTATTATATGCAGGAAGGCAGTCAGCTAAAGACAGGCATTTAATTTCTCTGCGGTTTTGAGTCAGACTGACCTCTTATTTTTGTCATCCTGGCTATGCATGAAGCCGCGAGAAACACACCTTCCGTGATAGTACAAATGGCAATATCCAAACCTCTGTATATTCAAAATCTCAAAGGGTAATAGGAGATAATCACGAATGTGTGGATGTTAGATGAGAATATATGGATGACAAATCCCTCGATACCTCGATCATACATACATTGTCATTGACTTTGCAGCGTTGTGGAGAAGAGGCATGCAATGTTTATACCCAACATATGGATCAGACTGTATGCATCCACATCTTAGTCATAAATTATTGCAAACATGGTATTCCATAATTTGAAGCTTACCATCTTGTTCTTTTCTTATAATGTAGTACTGACATAGCCTTGTGGGTGTGTTGGGTCATAATATTGCTGTAGAATGAGCCCCTGACTAACTAGGTGTACACCAGAAGGGACTGCTTGGCGCTACAACAAGTGGTTCAAAGAGCCACTCTCTCTGTGCAAGTAACTGACTCCGGATGTAGCAAAACAGCCCCAGACCATCACACTTTCTCCTCCATGTTTGACAGTTAATGCCATACACTGAGAAACCATCCTATCAGATGTTGTAGAAAAATCCTGCATTATGAACCGAAGAGTTTAAATTTTGATTAATCGGTCCACAAGACCTTTCAGTTTTCCACAGTGCTTCATGCAATCCTCTTTTGGTTATGTTACCATCCTAGAAATGACTTTCTTATTGCCACTCAACCTGTCAAGCTTGCAGCTCAAAGTATTCTCTTCATTATAGGAACTGAGACTTGCCTACTTGCGACTTGTGTTAAGCTGGTCAAAGTTGTTGTCCTCTTAACCGCCTGTCACGCAAGCTAGTGATTCGCAGAAGAATGTCTTCAGATTAGGTTGTGGTTTTGTGTCTGCCAGACCTTTTCCTTTTAGAGTTTCTAAGTGCCTTTGGAGGGTATAGGTGTATTCACTGACACCTTGACTTTCTTGGCAATTTCTCTAAAGTAAACTAACCCTTATATGGGTTATCATATTCTGTTCTTCTTCCTTGGTTAATCGCCATTTTTTCGCTAATATGTTAGCAATATACAATATACTACTGGCTGCAGTACAATACTGTCCAAATAATGCTTAAGAAGGTGAAATATCACAGTATTTTCCAGCACTGTTTTTTTGCTTGCAGATAGTTTGTACTGTAAGTAAACAACATTTGGGACATCCAATAGGAATGTTCACATCAGATTTCAAGGCTAATGTGACTTCCATTGCTTCAGAACCAATGCAAATTAGGTAAGTTTGCCGTTTACCTTTGTACAATTTGTACCATTTCAGGTAATTCACTGGACTTTCAGTTTAAACTGGAAAACCAGAAAAAACATTTAACCAACACCCAGACGATGCATGTGTAATTTGATTTTTAAAGATGCTCTAGTTGTCTATGTGCCCGCAGAAGCAGAATTTTTTATTTCCTTTAATCAAGTATAGGCCCCCTCTCCCTCCATCTGAGTATGATTATTAATTTGCTTATGATGAAACAGGCATCCATTTTGTACCTCACTGGACTCCCATACCCCTCCCACACTAAGAGAAGTCTTTACTGTCTGGTAAAATAGACATCATAATTCCCTGGAAATTAAGTGAAAGTAAAAATTCTGGTATTTCTGGGGATTATGAAAAAACACTGGTTTTCTCATTTATATATACGAGTAGGCGTTTCCCTTGAGATCGACATCAAGAGCAATTATATCAATTAAAATCTCGCAGCCCTTGTTTAATTTCACAAAAGCAATCTGTGCCTTACTGTCCACTGTGCTACCACCGGCACAAAGATGCCTGAGATGAATATTTAAGATTGAGATGTTCTTTGACAGTTGGCAGCTCGTAGGCCTCTATTGTGGTGCGACATGGTTGACTGGGTCAAACTGCCACTGCCTCTCCTCAGGGGGCAACCGAGGGTGCAGGGGAGCATTTAGGGCGAGGCTGGTTTGGAGCCGGGGCTCCTCGTGGAGACGTCATTCCATTCCAGCAGATTAGGGAAGAATGAAACAGCAAACCCCTAATCCTTTATCTGACTGAGAGATTAGAGGAACATGACAGCACACCACCAAATCCCTTTAATCATCCAAATGTTCCCTCCTCAGCTCCTGTGCCAATGGCTCCGCTGCACTGGGACTGGGAATCAGCTCCCTGGAACAATCAGGACTCCAGGGATGAATTGTCTGGGAACATATTTCCATCCCAAGGTCTTGCATTCACACTCATGACACTGACAAGCAGCTTTGGCCACCGAAACACAGAGGAGTTATTCCGGTTGGGGCTAAGTCAATTAAGCAGAAACACTGATCTAATAACGTGTTTTGAGGGATTGGATACAAAGCAGGGCCATACTGACCATGTGGCTCTTATCTCTGAGGCCCTGTGTTGCGGATGTCTTTTCCTGGACTAATTCAAGACTAGGAGCATGTGGTCTGACACTGATAACAACAGCGGATTGTTGATAGTCTTGTTGATAATCTTATTAATGTATATTAGGCAGATGTTTTAATCATTTCAACCCCTAAAATACTGCCTTGGAAGTGCAATATTCCAGACAGACACTGTACAAGTATGTGTCAATTGTCCAAAAGGAAAATTATATTTTATTGTATTTTCTAGGCGCCCTTTTCAGGTTTCTGACCACACAGCAGAATCTTGGAAACCCATGTACAACTGTAGGGTGGGGGGGTGGAGAGGGAGATTAGTATTAAAAAGCGGGGGTGGAGCATCGTGACCCTGCCTGGGAGCGGTGTCTTGATGCAGCAAGAGAAGCAGCAGCTATATGTCTGCTGTATTTTGGGTAGCTGGGGTAACACTGACACCAGATCGGACTGATGCCAAAGCATATTCCCATCACTGGCCCGGCCCCCACTACAATCCACTCCACTCTCAACTAATAGCTCCGAGAGTGTGTGGCTTCCAGAGTATATGTGGGTGTGTTTTCATGTCCTGGACCGAGGGTCTTGGGCCTGATTGAGACAAGTCTCCATGCCTGGGAGGCTTTATGACTCACCATTTGCAATATCCTGAAGAGCTGAACAAGACTTTGGGCAGCACACAAAATCTATCTGCGCATGTCATATGTACGCATGTGCGCACTTGAGATTGTACGTGCATTACTTGACAGTCAATGAACTCATGATGACTGTCAATGAGGTTATGGTGTGTGCGTGTGGGCTTTGCAGCTCGACTGGGGACAGACTCCACTCCTGCACCGTCATCTGGCAGGCCGTGGGAGGACTGATATTAAGTTATTACTACAAGAGCTGCCAATGCTCTAGGACTGCTCACACGTCTTCCAGGGTGACTACACTGTCAGCTCTGCCTGCTTCAGCCTGCCTTCTCCCCCCCCCGCACCCTGATAGATCAACGACATGGCGCACAGACAATGCCCTCATTCATATTTAACACAGCAACGCTTACAGTCTTTCCCACACTCACTCTCACTATCACTCAAAAGCCCAAATGTGAATATGATTTTACCCTAAAACGATATTTCAGTGCTTTCTTCAATTAGTGCACTGAGCATTATAATTGAAGAGGGGGGGGGGGGGGGGTTGTGTTCCACATCACACACACCGCCGTGTCACTTTGTTCTCGCTACTTAAAGTGCTAGAATCTTGAAAAACCTGGCTGCTGACATGAACACTTTTTTGGTGATTGCATTATCATAATGAACAAAATAGTTGGGGAAAATCTCCCTTTAAGACAAACATGTTTGGGCACGCTGCCAGCATGATAAGACACCCTCCACTGCTCCGGCACGCTTCCTTTGGAGTAGGTGTACCAAGAGTTTACGGTAATTGTGCTTCCTGTTTCCAAGACTCAACCTCTGGCCATTCTCTTGGTTTATTCATGATGAAAGGGACGATGGAGGGAGGAGAGAAATGAAGGAGAGGACAAGAGAAAACCTGCAAAGAATTCTTAAAGAGACAGGATGAAAGAGCAAATCCAATCTACCCAATTTGACTATCAATCAGTTCCTCATGTCTTGTGGAGAGATGCCCTAATTACAGTCCAAATGAACATTGACTGTTTTCTAATGGAATAATTCAGACGGCGTGTGTTTGTATATGCCAGTCCCCCGTTTCTCTATTCCCATTCATTAGGCTGCATTACAGTTTTGTGATTTTTGGCAGCCGATATTTGCTCAGTGAGTTCAGAAGCCAGCTCATCCTCAAAAAGAATTACATCCCTTGTCGTCCCCCACCCTCTCCTCCACCCCCCCGGGCAGTTTGCCAGTAGTGTCCAGTTCTTTTAGCACCCTGGTGAGTAGGGCATACGAATTTGTCTCAGTGGCTTGGTGTGAGATCCCCCTGATCACAGAAGACATTGGTATAGTAAATACAAAGACTAGTGGTGGATGTGTAAGATATTAGAGGGCTTCACTGTTTTAAAGAAGACACTGTTTGTGAATATCAATGAGCTGATGGAAAGGATTAAGAGAGAAAAAAAAAGTGAGGTTCAGTTGCCCTGTGCCTGCATCAGCTGTAAGACTTTATAACTATGATGAAGTACTACAGGCAGAGACGTCCACGGCAGAATAGCAAGTACCTGGTCACTCTGCAGTAAGAATATGACTGAGACTGAGAAAATAGGGTGGGGTGAGCAAGGTATTACAATCTGACATCACTAGCCTATATTTATTGTAAACTAGGTCCTCAGGCTCTTAGAGCAGACTACAGACATTGTCTGTGCCTAACATCCTTCTGTGAGATGAACTCCATTTGAATCCACTTGAAGAGCACTGCCATGCCATTTTGTTCCCAGGTGTCACTGTTTTAACAGCCCTGCTGAATGGACTGCTCCTTTATTTCCCTACTTTCATCTTTCGTTTGGAGTAGACTCTGCATCTGTTTAGGAGAGAAATTGTGGGCAAGTGACATGTTGCCACCATTACGACACAACAGGGATTCATGAAGTCTGATGGAGACATCATTAAAAATGGATATCATGTCAAGACTGCCGAAGTGGATGAATTATGACATCTGTCACAATGCGTCATGTTGGCTGTCATATACAGTAAAGACACTGGTGGTTAGAGCAATCACTGAGATTATTTATTACCGTAGCGACGGCTGATTTCACCATCCAGCTCCTGCTACCATCTTGTCAAATAGCATGTTTGTGAGGAGGATATAAACAAACAACACAACTGGAGATAAAACATGCTATGTATTGTAAAACCAACATGGTGGACTGGCTTGATGACTAAACAGGTTATCTCTGCGTTGAATCGTTTTTAAGGATAACATTCTGCCCAAGCCGCATTTCACTATTTCACGCAACGTATGTAGTTACTCAGTCTTCATTTCTCAAGTAAATGAAGACTGAGCAATTGATCGGGAACAAAGAAAACAATATAAAAATATGTACAATCACTCAGGGTGAATAAAATGATGAAACCAGCTTACTAGCTATACCATGAAAATGGAAGTGGAGGACTGTTATTAATGTGACACCTTGAATCAGCCCGTCCCATCTGCAGAGTTCACAGTGGGGCATGAAGGAGAGTGCTGATGTCACGGATCAGGGGGTGAATTGTGGAGGGGGGGGGGGGGGGGGAAAAAAAA